>ML779999.1:361308-390185 GCA_009831015.1 Picea engelmannii
ATATATATATATATATATATATATATATATATATATATATATATATATATATATATATGGGATCTAGGGATATTTCATAGCTACCATTTGATCAAATTTATAAGATGTGTGGGAAGTATTCAAGAGGAAAAGATAAACCTAGAAGAGGACAGAGAGATGCTCTTTCAAAAGTTATCAAATCAACAACAAGGAGTATTAGTAGGGAAGAAATTGGTAACTTATTAGAAAATTTTGTTAGTCAATTCAATTAGGTGAACTCTGCTACATTAAATCATCAACTTGGGGATTATAAACTAATGAAGTGCATGCAAAATATATGCAAGTCTTAGCTTCTAATCTATCTAGTAAAAGTAAAATTGTTTGTTGTTTAGCTGTAGAAATGAAGTTTCTATTCAACCACAGAAAAAAAACATAATAAATGCAAATACTAAGGAAAAATATTTAATAAAAATCACAGGAATGATTATAAACACTTGAAACCATTAACCTACTAGATCATTAGCTATAAAACAATCATATGCTTTCAATCGATGAATTAATGAAGGTTTCTATAATTGAAATAACAATATTTATACAATTAATAATTAAAGTGTATTAGTCTTCTTGTGTGTTGCAAACATAAATAAAAAATGAAGTATAGGAAATGAAAGAACATTGAAATCCGTGCAACTGATAAATTAAAAATACTATCAATAATAGAAGCAACACAATCCTCACTTAGGGGGCCCTACTGGCTCGATGAACGTTGCTAGAGAAAAACTATAGAACTGAACTTATAAAACTAAAACACATGACATATTCAATTAACAATAACTAAAGATTTTGTATTAATCTCAGAACAACAATACAAAATCACAACAATTCGATATCATGTCCAACATTTTAGGACTCCTGGCCACATCATTGTTGTCAAAGAGTTTTTCTAATGGGACCAGGCCTTTGGGAATGATGTTATTTTTTAGCTGAATTATATCCTTGCCAACAATATGATTTTTGAAATAGCCATCATTTGCAAACACAGTTGCATCTTCTTCTTCACAACAATATTCCTCATCAATATTCAGATTTGAAAATTCACCATCCATATTAAGGAAACTTTCTATTTGTTTATCATCTTCAAAAACCTGCCAGTACTTAATATTGTTAGGCACTATTGGTCTATGCTTGAACTCAATCTCATATCCCCTGTTAGGAAAAAATGAAATTTTGAAAACTGAGGCTAAAGTAGCTAGAGCATCAACAATATGATTCTGACCCCTTGGAATCGCTGAGAGACTATATTCTGAAAATTCTTCAAGTAGGTCAAGAACTATATTCCTATATGCTCTTAATATGGGATGCTTTGCTTGATATATTCCCTTCACCTGATTTATGATCAACTTAGAATCTCCATGAACAACTATCCTCCTAGCACCCATTTCTTTCAAAGTCTTCAATCCCAATACTAATGCCTCATATTCAACCATATTATTTGTGCATTCAAAAGAAAGCTTATAAGAACAAAGTTTTGTTGCTAGTCTGGGGGGTTAATGCACACACCAACTCCTGCTCCTTCTCTGCTGACAACCCCACCAAAGCTCATGTTCCACATCTCATTCTCTACAATGTCTTGTTGTTCTGAAATTTTCCCAGTCTGTTGATCACATTTTTCTCTGGCAGTCATGTTAGTGTCAGGCACCTTATCTTGAAAACTCAAATGATTAAAGAAAATAGAGGAACCAATCTCAGTTTCCACACAATAAATGGGGTGGTTATTTGGCTGGGCTTTATCACTGACCATGTGTTTGAGCAATACTTCCCTGTATAATCTCCTATATTTACCAAAAACATGGATAGTGGCATATGGCATATCCATTTGCAGAGTCCCTTTCAACTTTGTAGCCCATGACCTAGATAATAGCATGCCAAACTTAGGAGGGATATCAACAACCACTACATCCATGACCATATTTTTTGCTGGAATTGGAGACAAAGATACCACCAGAGCTTTGATTAGGCCTATGCACTTCACCTTCCTTGAATCAAAGGAGAAAAGATCTTTGTATGACCTTGTAATGTCCAAGCCCAATTGGTCGATTACTACCTTGGGCATCATGTTATGGGATGCTCCTGGATCCAACATAGAATTGTGTAGAGTCATATCATGAATCTTCAGATTGACATAGAAAGGGGGGACCTCATCAACATTACTACTCTCCTCCACACGTGGGCCAAAAAAGATGGCAGGATGATCATCTTGTATATTTAGAGTATCAGAAGTTTCTTCCATCTTGAGCATATTAACGCTCTGATTTCTATATTGACTATTCTTTATCAACTCATTGAATGGAACATAAATTTTAATTTTGGCCATCTCACTTTCAAAGTTGAAGGAAGAAGGGGTTTTCTCTACCTCTTTGATGAATGTCTCCTTTCTTGTTTCGGGTGTTTTCTTGGGAGTTTCTTGCTTCTGCTTTCCTTTCTCCTCAGCATCCTTTGCAATAGATTCCTTCTTAGGCTGACTTGAAGAAGGTATATTATTTTGAGATTCTTTGGTAAGATTTCCCTTTGGAGGATTTACAGGTACCTTATTATTTAGAAGATTATATTTCTTCTAGAATTGCATGATGGCATTATGCAACCTTGTTTGCTAATCTTCTTTTTCCATGGACAACCTTTCCTCATTTTCCTGCATGAATATTTCATTTGCATACATGAACTGATCATGTTCTTCTTTGGTTAAAAACACCTCTATTTCATCACCATCACAACAATGCATATTGTAATGTCCCCAAGGCCGAGCCCAGTTGTAAATATTGTTTACGAAATGAGTTGTAAAAATGTCTTATAGGCTGGTGAGCCAAGTTTATATAAGTTGATGGGATTATGTGATTATTAGGCCAGAGAGCCTAAGTGTTGAAGGCCAAGAGATTGATTTTGTACATTTATCTATGCACATTATTAATAAAAATATAAACACCGCCGTGTGTAGATCGACCACGATGAATGAGTGATGGGAGACTAAGCTTTCATAGAGTGGGCAAGGGATTAGGGGTTGGAAGGTAGGAAAAGGGGGCTAAGTGTTGAGCCTAGGGACTTAATTCCTTGGGGAATAATATTTTAATATTATTCCAAAAGACATGTGAGTATTATGTTTTATCCTAAGTTCTTTTGGATTGACATGTGACTTCCAAAAGGGTGGAAGGAATGCACGCTGATGGAAGCATGCAAATTCATGGGTGACAAGTGTCAACCCAAGCCCATGCAAATAAAATGGCTGAGATGAGCCATGGTGGGGGTTCTGCCTCCATTCTACCCAACCGTCTGAACGTGAACGGTCCGACCCCTGCAAAAATACCCTGGTGCAACCCTGAAAGCTGAAAATCCCGGGTTGATTTCTGAGAAAGCCAGTACACCCCCTGTTTCAAACCGTGGAGCTTGTGTCGATCCCTGTGTGGATTGTTGGTCATGCGTCCCTATGAAAATTATAACCGTGAGTCTATTCCATGATTGCTGAGCTGGTTGGGTTGAAGTATGTGACTGCCACCTATTTGGGAAGCCCGTGTCTGTTTTCCCAGTTGGCTGTTGTGGCCACACAGTGCCGGACTACGTGTGGCTTGCTGGCCCAGTGTAAGTCCATGCCAAGCCTATGTGTAACCTCTCTCCAGGTGAGGGAGGTGATTGTTGTTGGAAGAGGCAGGTTGTCAGGCCAATGAGAAACTCTTTCCAGGTGAGAGAGTTTGCTGGGAAGTGATTTCTTCCAGAGAGTGTCCAGCATCATCTTCGATCTCCGAGACTTCCTGATCCGGCCTGTTGTCGAGACCCAAAGAGGGAGGTGTAGCACTGATGGACTGTGCTTGTGAAGGTGTATACTCCCAGGCACAACATGGATGTGGGGAATGAGAGTCCGAGAGTAGTGGGTGTAAGATGGCATCATGGGAAGAATCCTTCCAGTTGTTCTATGTTGTTTTCCCTGTAACCTCAACCTAGCCTAGGATTCCTTGCCTTGGGGTGGAGCTTAGTCCCAGCTTGGGGGTGACCCATTGTTGAGCTTGATGAGTAGCGTGGTCTAAGGATGGGAGGTTCATGGAAGGCCTACACGTGGTTGGTGGAATTACCACCATTTCAAAGATAAGTACAGACGTTGTTTTAATTATGTTTTGCATGTCTGTGTATTTATATTTATCATGTATTCTACTGTGCATATGAATTAATGTTAATTCCATGGATTATTTATGTCAGCAGTAATTTTGTGCCGACTCTAAGTTTAAATGTGTTTAACCTGTTTTAAATGTATGTTATTAACTAAACATAAAATGATGTTGTTCCGCAAAGTAGCGTCTGCCCGACCAGTGGGTTGGATGATGACCGGGGGAGCGTTACACATATTGTATTCAAAATTTTCATCAAAATTCTCATTTACATAATTATTTTGAAAAGGAGGTCTTATTTTCTTATCATCCTGGTTCCTTTGATCTCTTTGTCTAATTTGTTGAACTGTTGGTCTCCTTTGATTCCTGGGTGGAACATTAGCCTACTCTCTGGTGTTAGGCTTATTATCTAAAGACATATTTTCCATGAGTTTCTCCATGGTATTAATCATCAACTAAGACCTCTCTTTTGCTGACTGTGAGGTTGAAGGTTGTGCCTTATATTGAGCCTTGTTCATGTCCCTGTCAGAATTACCTTTGATCTTTCCTAAAGCCATTAGATTTACTTTAACCTCTATTGCATCATTCATCATATCATCTAGTGAAGAAGATCTTCTTTCCCTTAATGAAAAATCAAAATCACTTTCAAAGGAATCAACATATCTAAGATGAGAAGCTATAGGAGGAGGTTTTACTTTAGTAGGAATTGAGTTGTAGACCTTTATAAATCTAGCCAAAAAATCATGCACCATTTCATCAGGTGACCTTCTCATGTTGTTATACTGGGTTAACAACTGAAGGGGGTTTTTCTTGTCACCCCACTTTGAAAGAAAACTTGTTTTGAAAATGTTTCAAAATCTTGGATACCTACTGTTGGGAGAGCTCTGAACGACTTTCTGACTTCTCCTGCAAGATTTTATGCAAACAACCTCATTTTTGCATCTTCAAAATCTACTTCTTCTAAGTGTGCAAAATTATTGAACCAGTTCAAGTGCTTTTGGTCTGACACATTTCCTTCAACATCGTACAACTTAATCCACAGATTATATTCCTAAGGAAAATCATGTAACTGAGCAGGTAGAACAAGAGGGGAAAACCTAGCTGCCATGGTTGTAGTAAGAACTTGAAGTGGTTGCTGGTTCTGAATAGGAATCACAAGAGGTTTAGTAGAGGCAGCTAAAATTAAATCTTGGAATCTCTTCTTACCAAATATGATCTCGTTCAAACAAGACTCAGATTTAGTTCTAAATAGATTTTTCTCAAATTTCAAATCAAACTCAAGGTATTCAATGCTTGTCACTCCATCTTTGGGCACGGATAGATATTTGTCTAGACACAGAACTGGGCTTATTGAATTTTATTTTCTTTTGTGTACATGTTTCTCAGGATCAGGCACAGGGATTACTGCTTCTGGGTCTGGATTTCTCCTGGTATTAATTCTCTTGGGAGCCAGGACTTCTCACTCAAAATACTTTATGCTACTGGTCTCTTTATAATGGATTCACCAAGGTAAATTCAATTTCATCCAATAAGGTGTTTGATTCACTGTCACCCTCAGGAATCAAATTTGAAGCTTCAAGTTGTTCTTTTCCCAGGGAATATTTCACTTTCGATCCCCGACAACGATGCCAAAAAGTTACCACTCTATAAATTTGTTTGTCTAATAAAAAAAACGACAGAGGTAACCTACAAACCAACTTTATAGTTGGATACTATCCTGTTCATCTTAGAGAGGGCTCTCTCCTTTCACTTGGTGTTTCTTTGACAATTAATGGCTAGGTTTTGTTTTTTTGGGGGGTTTTTATAATTTTGATGGCAAGGAAGGGGAGGGACACTTAGGGCTATGGAGTCAAACTTCTAAAAATGAATAGAAGCACTAACTAGTCAGTAGAAATCTCCAGAGGATAAAGGCTAAATGTGGTGATAAATCTGAGTTATAATTTGTAAGTTTGCAGAGTGTAGGAAGAAAAGAAAACATATAACTGCATCAGAGCATTAAATGAATGAATTCTGAATTAGTTAGGAAGAACTTAACACAGTTTAAATTGCTTCAGCCAAGAGCATCACAAGATGAATTCTGGGCCTTTGACTATCCAATTTAAATAGAAGACAATGAAAATGAAATCAGAAATACAAGAAATACATACAAAGAGAGGAGACAAAACTCAAATCACCACCATTAGAATCTTTTTATGGAAAATTCAAGACTTCTACATGTGTGTTCAATTCATCTTCAAAAAATTACAATTCAAGTTCCAAATATCTAAAACCGTGCCCTTGCACTTCTGCCAACATTAATACATTTGGAACCTCTAATACTTATACAATTCGAGTTCCTTCAGTTCGAAATCGATTACAATAACTGAAATGAAATGTTTCAGCTTCTAAACTGATTAAAATGATTGCAAATTATAGTTTCGGTATTGGGACCAATTACAATGATTAACAAGGAAACGTTTGATGATCCGTCTTTAACTCTTTTGATGCTTTAGCTCCTTTCTTTGCCATTTGTTTCTACTATGGTATTCTATCTGATTGGCCATCTTCAATGATACCTGGACGTCATTTACTGGGCCCTGGAAAGATGCACTTTGTCTTACCCAACCATACTATCTCTTTCCACTGCAAGTCATAAGGGATATAATAATCCATCATTTATTTGATCGGGATCTCCAGATCAATGCAAGAGGCATATGTCATGACTGGTAGTCCAATTTTCACTATTTTGAACTAATTCAAAATATCAAAATCTGTAATCAGATGTTCAACCAGGGTTTCTCCTTTCAGGTTTTCCTCCAGGTTTTCAAACTTGGAATGATCCATTCTGCAATGAGTGAGGTGAGTGTTGTATTATTCCTGATCATAAAATTTTCCATTTCCTTCCAAAAATGGTGGGAGGCCTTTAATAAACAATTCTTCAAACAGTTTCTTGAACTCTTGTACACTTTTCTTCATCTATGTTGCCTTGGTTTGGACTGATTTCAACAGGTTATGTTTATCAATAGCCCTCCTGCCCCAGATGATCAATGCAGTTCTATATTTGACTCCAATGGTCTGAATTTTTGTAGTAGAGATGGAGTTTAGTAGGTTTATGGAATTTTGGGCCCACTCTGATGGTTTCTTTGCTAAAGTCTCATTTACAACAGTTCACCTTCTTCTAGTTGTGATGGACATGCTGTCTTTATCATTGATGATGTTTAAATACACTCTAAACTTGGTAGCTTCAATAGCTATAGAATCCCAGATGATATGCTTGTCTCCCTCCAACAGTCCTCTGCCTCTTATTCTTCTTTTCAACTTGTCTATATTTTCCTGTAAGGCTTGATTCTCCTTTTCAAATTTAGCCATTATTTCATCCTTTGCTTGCATTTCCTACTTCAATTTCTTTATGTCCCCTTTTAACCCCTTGATTTCTCCTACCTTCAGTCTAACTTATGACATACCCTAGACAAGTCCTTCAGTGCTTGGCCCAACTTCTACATCAGGAGGTAAAACTACAAACTTGTTCAACAATTCTGTCTTTTCTTGTGACCAATTCAACTTTTCTTTTTATAGTTGCAATGCCTTAGCCTTGTAGTCCAATGCCTCTTGTCAAAATTCTTCCTTTTCCTATTCTAGAGCAGCTAGTTCTGTTGTTTATGGATGCTCTGTGGTAGAAATTTTCAGTTTCTTATTCAAGATTTGAATAAGTTTGTCCTTCTCATACAATGAGGATTTCACCCCTTGGGGGCCTTAAGATTCCAACCTCTTGACCTGCGTCTTCCAAGCTCTGTTGGATGCCTTTTCTTGCCTCAACTTTCCTTCCAATTTCATTGCATAAGATGACAGCTTGGAATTCTTCAAGATTAGACTCGGGTAATCTGAATACAACATATCACTGGTATTATTGTGGAATTTGACTTTTTCTGGAGCATTGATGTTGTCATACTTTATCTTGATCTGAAATAATTTTTCTTCATTTTCAACTGCTATATTAAAGGTCCTCTTCTCAATATCCTTTACTGTGAACAGAGAAGACTTGTGCTGAGAAATATTTTCCACTTCAGGGACTGACTCCCTCATCTCACCCATAGCCATGTTTCCTTTCTCAGCATATTATTTTTCCAAATCTTCTTTATATTGATAAGTTTCCCTAGATGTCTTATCAAATATGTGTTTTTTGCTGCTAAAGGTTCTTTATATTTTTTCACTTTGGATCTTACTTCCCTTTTGAACCTCTACAGTGCTAGTACAACTCTCCACCATATCCATATTCACTTGTTATTTAGGCTCTTTCTCCTCTAAATCCATTATCCGTAGGGACTGTGTAATCTTCATCTTCTTAGAGGTAGTCTGCTGATCATTGGTGCCCATGGCCTCTGAACTACTTCTCTTACTATAAACACTTACCTTGGGGAAATTGAATATCATTTTCTGAGGAGCTTGTTGTGTTTGACTCTGTTGCAGGGTTTCCTCCACTTGCTGTGTTTGAGATGGTTGCAAGATTGTTTCCATATCAACACAGACTTCTAGATTTTCCAACTTATTAAAACCCTCAACATGTTCAGGCTAATAAGGGGCTTGTTTGTTCATCAGTATTCTCTTGGATATGATTTAATGTGGATCATATCTTCTTTCCTGTAGCTATGAAAAACCAAACTCTTTGAGATTTTCTTGAATCTGAGATAAGAATGATCTAGTTTTGAAAATGAAGGGTCCAATGATAAATGGAATTTAAGGTTGGAGGCTTTGTGCAATTTCAGGAAATGTTCTGTCTTAGATATGATTCTTTGCCTGATGAATTCAAGGGAAAAGACTTTGGGGGTCAGAAAAATAGGCAACAGGTAAGGGGATTCATGACAACCATAAACCCATACTACTGTTGAATGCATGACTAGTACGTAGTCCCCTACTCTGTTTTCTAGATTTGGCTTAAGATAGGTCCTCATGTCATCCAACACTTTAGGTAGGTTGGTGATGAAAATCAAACTATAAATCTTGGACATGACTTTGTTGATGAATATGCGCAATGTATCCTCTTACATTTAGTTGATATGAATGTCGCTTCAGGAAATTCTCTCTTATTTGTTTCTAAGAAAATCTTCAGCAAATGGGTATAATATTTGACATGTATTAGAGAGCGAAAATTCACTAGCTCTTTATGGATATTATTAGCTATGAATTGATCAAAATTGATACAAACTGTCATACCAGACTCTAACTAAAAAAATGTCAACATGAAACCCAACATGACCTTGACCACATGTTTGTCATTATCTAGACCTAAAATCTGACTCAACGGGGAACATACCCATTGGACCTCAATGACCATTATACTCACATTCATTGGCAAAGACAGACTCTCTGAAAGATATTCTGGTTTGACAATGGTCTATAAAAATAGATCTCTGAATTTTGATGGACACTCTCTGTATACCCTAATTAACTTTTATTCATTGAAAGGTTCAGACACAATGGATAAATACTCTGGTATATCGAGGGTATCACGAATTGATAGACTCTCTACCCTAGACATGACCTCATACCTCTGTTTGTTTATGTTGAATTTCTCTTCCTGTGAATACTCCTTCGTGCACCAACCTATGAATTAGCAAAAAGGGAAAACGACTTCCACATCATAAGGGACTATGGTGGCTTGGACTGCTTCAAGGAATGGTATATGTTTTCCTACATTATCAAACATATTGCTTCTGGACACATAGATGGGTGAAATGGTGATTTATGTGTTGAAAATGTTTGAATCTCGGTCAATTAGGGCTTCTTCATTTGACACAAGGTCTTTCTCTGTCACTAAAGTTATGATAGGGTCCATGGCGGTGATGATAAGTACTTGGAAATGAGCAGAAATGGCATGAAATTGGTTTACTATTGAGTTGCAATTGAATGGGGGTGGTCACGCCAACTTTCAAATGTTCCAGTATTTTGAAAAATAATAAAATAAACAAAAAATTCACTTTATATACTTTTCCTATTTCGGGGGCGCGAGGAAGTGGTTTGGGGTAACCCACTTCTCACCCCGAAATGCACCCACTGGCACCACATGGTCCCGACCGAAAACCATGGTTTAGTTTTTGGCCCACTTTCGAGAATTATCCTCCACACAACTCCTCCCCCTGAAATGATCCTTGACCATCAATATGGGGATTTCACGATCTGTGATGTATCGGGCTCCATCACCTTAGTGCCCCGCTATATTTAGCTTCCTTCTACCAGATTTATCCCCATCTCTAGTTTGTCGGGCTTCCAAATCAGTTTAGCACCTCTCTAAGTTGAGAAACCTTGATTTCTCACAATATTTTTACTGGTGATAACATCAACTCCAACTGAGGATGTTATCCTCCCAACGAGGTAGAAAAGAATGACAAACCAAGTTCCTACCCATTGGGATTTATTTTACTCCTGCAATTAAATAGATCAACATCTTATTCACAAAACTCAAATCATACTCAACATAACTTAGGGCCTTCGCTTCGGGCTTCAATTTATGCTGATTTGATCTCAATTGCTTCGACTGAAAAACAAAAATGGTTATATACAATGAATGGAAAGGGTGAAAATTATTTTAAACGATATTGTTTGAGAAACCTGCCATTCATAGGTCCTCCACTGATGAAATCTCCATTGTGTTCTTGTAGCAGATAAGCATTATTTCCATGGTATGCCACAATTGTTTAAGGTCCCAGCCACAGATGGTCAAATTTCCCATGCTTTCCTCTGTCTTCATTTCTGGCATCCCATCTCAACACCAAATTCCCCACTTCGAAATCATTTTCCTTAGTATTCCTGTCAAAAGCATTTTTAATCTTGTCTTGGTGCATTTGAAAGTTGTTGAAATCTTTCTCTCTTGTTTGTTGGACATTGATCATTTCATTTATCCTCCTTTGAGTGGAATCTGGTTCAACATCTTGCTCCTGTAGCAATCTCATCATTGGCAATCCTAATGCAGTAGGAAAAATTTCCTAGGTGCCATACACAATCTGAAAGGGTGAAGTAGCAATAGACCTTTTAGTAGTGATCATGTCAACCCATAGTGCATGGATGAGCATTTTATGCCAAGCCTTTTTGTTATCTTGCAATAGCTTCTTTATAATTCTGGTTAATCTCTTATTGGATGACTCAACCAATCCATTACCTTGAGAGCAATAAGATGTGGAATGGAAAAGAGTTATATTGTAATCACTGCAAAATTTTTCCATCGTCTTGGACTTAAATGTTGCTGCATTGTCTGTAATGATTTTGATTGGACACCCAAACCTGGACAAAATATTGTTCTCCAAAAACTGAATGATAACAACATCCGTGGCTTGCCTGGTGGGAACTGCTTGAATCCCCTTGGTGAAGTAATTTGTGGCTTTCAGTATCCACTTGTGTTGAGATGAGGACTGTGGATTAATTTCTCCTATGAAGTCAATGCCTCATTGTCTAAAAGGTGCTTCAACAGAGATGAGCTTCAAGGGAAAAGGTTGCAATTTTCTCTTCCCATAAAAAAATTGGCATTCATGACATCTTGAAACTTCTTTGTAGACATTAGAAAAAATGCTAGGTCAATAGAACCCAACCATCAATATATTGTGCATAGTAGTTTTCCAATAATGTTTCCCTCCGCAATCACCTTTATGAAACTCTTTGATGGTATTTTCTACTTCTCCCTCCAACAAACAACTCAACAAGATTCCTCCTGGATCCTTCCAATACAAAGATTGATTCACAATAAAAAAAATTGTTGCTTTTATATTTAAAAACCTTCCCTTGGTTTTTCTCATTTCAGGACGATCCCGCAAATTTCTCAACACATAGATAATATCAACATACCATGGGGAGTCAAGTAATCTTTGAGATACCTGAGGAGCCCTTTCTTCTTCTGAATTTGCTGACAAGTCAGCAATGAAATTTATTCCCAAGAGCTCAAAATTTGTCTGTGCCATCATCTTTGCAAGTCCCTTCCCCTTGATCAACTTTGTAGCTTTGATCTCAAGGTAATATTCCAACAACACAACTATCCACCTGAACCTTTTTCCCTCAGGATCAGGCTGAGTTAAAATGTCTTTCACAGAACTATTGGGCACATAGGCAGTGGTATGAGAATGAAAGTTATAAAATCTAAACTCCTTTAGGGCCTTGACTAGTGCATATGCCTGATTTTCCATGATATCATACTTCAATGGGGAATCCCTCAATGTATTGCTATAGTATGCTATAGGCCTCTCAAAATTTTGCTCATCCTTCTGTAATAAAACACCAACAATGGTGTGCTCTGAGGAAAAAGAAAAAAATATAAAGTCATTTTCAAACTTAGGCATCAGGTTATGGGATGATCCTTAATCCAACATAGCATTGTGCAGATTCATATCATGAATCTTCAGACTGACATAGAAAGGGGGACCTCATCAACATTACTACTCTCCTCCACACATGGGTCAAACAAGATGGAATGATGATCATCTTGTATATTCATAGTGTCAAAAGTTTCTTCCATATTGAGCATCTTAATGATATGATTTCTATATTGACTATTCTTTATCATCTCATTGATTGGAACATAAATTTTAATTTTGGCCATCTCACTTTCAAAGTTAAAGGAAGAAGGCGTTTTCTCTACCTCTTTGATGACTGCCTCCTTTCTTGTTTCAGGTGTTTTTTTTGGAGGTTCTTTCTTCTGCTTTCCTTTCTCCTCAGCATCCTTTGCAACAGATTCCTTCTTAGGCTGAATTGAAGAAAGTATATTATTTTGAGCTTCTTTGGTAAGATTTCCATTTAGAAGATTTACAAGTACCTTTTTATTTCGAAGATTATATTGCTTCTAGAATTGCATGATGGAATTATGCAACCCTGTTGATATTCTTGTTTTTCCACTGACAACCTTTCCTCATTTTCCTGCATGAATATTCGTTTGCATCCATGAAATGACGATGTTCTTCTTTAGTTAAAAACACCTTTGTTTCATCACCATCACAACAATGCATACTGTATTCAAAATTTTCATTTACATAATTATTTTGAAAAGGAGGTCTTATTTGTTGATCATTCTGGTTCCTCTGATCTCTTTGTCTGATTTGTTTAATTGTTGGTCTCCTCTGATTCCTGGGTGGAACATCAACCTAATATCTAGTGTTAGTCTTATTATATAAAGATATATTTTCCATGAGTTTATCCATGGTCTTCATTGTCAACTCAAACCTCTCTTCTGCTGACTATGAGGTTGAAGGTTGTGCCTTATCTTGAGCCTTGTTCATGTCCCTGTCAGAATTACCTTTGATATTTCCTGAAGCCATTAGATTTACTTCAACTTCTATTGCATCATTCATCATATCATCTAGTGAAGCAGATCTTCTTTCCCTTAACAAAAAATAAAAATCACTTTCAAAGGAATCAACATATCTAATCTGAGCAGCTCTAGGCGGAGTTTTTACTTCAGTAGGAATTGAGTTGTAGACCTATATAAATCTATCCAAAAATACTGCATCGTTTCATCAGGTGACCTTCTCATGTTGTTATACTAGGTTAACAAATCAAGGGGGTTTTTCTTGTCACCCCACTTTGCAAGAAAACTTGTTTCAAATTCTTCAAAATCTTGGATACTTGCTACTGGGAGAGATCTGAACAATTTTATGACTTATCCTGCAAGACTTTTTGCAAACAACCTCATTTTTGCATCTTCAAAATCTAATTCTTATAAGTCTTCAAAATAAGTGAACCATTCTAAGTGATTTTGGGCTAACACATTGCCTTCAACATCGTATAATGTAATCCTCATATTATATTCTCGAGGAAAATCATGTAACTGAGAAGGTAGAACAAGAGGGGAAAACCTAGCTGGCAGGGCTGCAGTAAGAACTTGAAGTGGCTGCTGGTTCTGAATAGGAATCACAAGAGGTTTAGTAGAGGTAACTAAAATTAAATCTTGGAACCTCTTCTTATCAAAGATGATCTCATTTAAACAAGACTCAAATTTAGTTTTGAACAGAGTTTGCTCAAATTTCAAATCAAACTCAAGGTATTCAATGCTTTTCACAACATATTTGGGCAAGGATAGATATCTGTCTAGACACAGAACTGGTCTTATTGACTTTTATTTCATTTTGTGTACAAGTTTCTCAGGACGATACAAAGGGATTGTTTCTTCTAGGTTTGGATTTCTCTTGGTATGAATTCTCTTGGGAGCCGAGACTTTTCACTCAAACTACTTTATCGTACTAGTCTCTTTATAATGGAGTCACCAAGGTAAATTTAGTTTCATCCAATAAGGTGTTTGATTCACTATCACCCTCACGAATCAAATATGAAGCTTTAGGTCATTCTTTTCCCAGGGAAGATTTCACTTTTGATCCCCGACAACGGCTCCAAAATGTTAACACTGTGTAAATTTGTTCGGCTGATAAAACAAATGATGGAGGTAACCTACAAACCAACTTTAGAGCTGGGTACTAGCCTTCTCAGCTCAGAGAGGGCTCTCTTCTATCACTTGGTGTTTCTTTGACAATTAATGGATAGGTTTTGTTGTTTTGGGGGGTTTTTATAATTTTGTTTTCAAGGAAGGGGAGGGACACTGAGGGCTATGTAATCAAACTTCTGAAAATGAATAGAAGAAGTCACTGGCTAGTAGAAATCTCTATAGGATAAAGGATAAATGAGGCAATAAATATGAGTTATAATTTGTAAGTTTGTAGAGTGTAGGAATAAAAGAAAACATATAACTGCATCAGAGCATTAAAGGAATGAATTCTGAATTAGTTAGGAAGAACTTAACACAATTTAAATTGCTTCAGCTGAGAGCATACAAGATGAATTCTGGGCCTTGGAATATCCAATTTAAACATAAGACAATGAAAATGAAATTAGAAATATAGGAAATACATACAAATAGAGGATACAAAACTCAGATCACCACCATTAGAATATTTTTATGGAAAATTCAAGACTTTTGCATGTGTATTCAATTCAACTTCAGAAAATTGCATTTCAAGTTCCAAACAGCTAAAATAGTTCCCTTGCACTTCTACCAACATTAATACATTTGGAACCTCTAATACTTATACATTTCAAATTCCTTCGGTTTTAAACTGATTACAATAACTGAAATGAAACGTTTCAACTTCTAATTTGATTTTAATGATTACAAATGACAGTTTCGGTATTGGGACCGATTACAATGATTAACAAGGAAATGTTTGATGATCTGGATTTAACTCCTCTGAATCTTTAGCTCCTTTCTTTGCCATTGGTTTCTTCTATGTTCTTCTGTTTGATCGACCATCTTCAGTGACACCTGCACGTCATTTACTGGACCCTGGAAAGATGCACTTTGTCCTACCCATTTGTACTATCTCCTTCCATTGCAAGTAAGAATGGATATCATAATCCATCATTTCTTTTATCATGATCTCTAGGTCAATGTCAGAGGCATATTTCATGACTGGTAGTCCAATTTTCACTGTTTTGAACTGATTCAGAATCTCAAAATCTGTAATTAGATGTTCAACCAGGGTTTCTCCTTTCAGGTTTTCCTCTAGGTTTTTAAACTTGGAATGATCCATTCTTCATTGAGTGAGGCACGAATTGTATTATTCCTGATCATATAAATTTTCTTTTCCATCCCAAAATGGTGGGAGGCCTTTAATAAACAATTATTCAAACAAATCCTTGAACTCTTGCACACTTCTCTCCATTTGTGTTTCCTTGGTTTGGACTGATTTGAGCAGTTTTTGTTTAGCAATAACCCTCCTAGCCCAGATGATCAATGTAGTTATATATTTGAATCCAATGGTCCGAAGTTCTGCAGTAGGGATGGAGTTTAGCAGGTTTATGTCATTTTGGGCCCACTCTGATGGTTTCTTTGCTAAAGTCTCATTTACAATAGTGCACCTGCTTCTGACTGTGATGGCCATGTTGTCTTTATCATTGATGAAGTTTAAATACAATTTGAACTTGGCATCTTCAGTAACTATAGAATCCCAGATGATATGATTGGATCCTTGCAACATTCCTTTGCCTCTTAATCTTATTTTCAACTTGTCTATCTTTTCCTGTAAGGCTTGATTCTCCTTTTTAAATTTAGCCATTCTTTCATCCTTTGCTTGCATTTCCTGCTTCAACTTATCTATGTCCCCTTTTAAACCCTTGATTTCTCCTACCTTCAGGCTAACTTGTGACATATCCTAGACAAGTCCTTCAATGCTTGGCCCAACTTCTGCAACAGGAGGTACAACTACAACCTTGTTCAATAATTTTGTCTACCCTTGTGACCAATTCACCTTTTCTTGTTCTAGATGCAATGCCTTAGCCTTGTAGTCCAATGCCTCTTGTCAAATTGCTTCCTTTTCCTATTCTAGAGAAACCAGTTCTGATGTTTGTGGATGCTCCATGGCATAAATTTTCAGTTTCTTCTTCAAGCTTTGAATCAACTTGTCCTTCTCATCCAATGAGGATTTCACCCCTTGGGGGCCCTCAGATTCCAACCTCTTGACCTAAGTCTGCCAAGATCTATTGGATGCCTTTTCTTTCCTCAACTTCCCTTCCAATTTCATTGCATAAGATGACATATTGGAATTATTCAAGCTTAGACTCAGGTAATCTAAATATAACATATCACTGGTATTCCTATGGAATTTGACTTTGTTTGGAACACTGATGTTTTCATACTTTATCTTTGTTGGAGCATAACCCTAACTTACATTAGTTTATACCTAGATTAGACTCCTAGATCTTGGTTAATACATTCCATCACACTTTATTTCACCTAATTTGGCCACATAGAGAAGAAGGGTGCCTCATCCCTAGATTTTAGAGAAAACTGCTATTTTTAGATCAAGACTCAACTCCTGGTTCTTGATTTTCTTGATTTATTCTTGATTTATTCCAACTCCCCCATGAAAAAAATCATCCATTATTGGGGAATGTGCACCTCCTCTTTGAGTGAGAGATTTATTCCTTAATTAATGATTTTTGCCTTTACTATTATTAGTAACTGTTATTTCGGATCAGTTAAGTGAGTTGAAACTACTTCTCTTGTCAGTTAAGTGAGCTTAAGTGAGATAATGTGCACCACTTGACTCTTGTGGGAATTAATGAGTGTGTGACATGTGTCTTTAGTGATCTATGTCGAACTATGTGGTCTCCCTTAGCCTATGACACCTATTTTAGCTTTTTTTTACTAGAATTTCTATGTTGGAAATTCTATATATTCACCTCCTCTCTTCTTTTTGAGGTTGGTTTCTCATGTATATTCATTTTTTATTAATATAATTCTCTGATTTATGGAGAAAAAACTTTCTCTCATCTCTTGAATATTAGCAAATTGTATGTGTTCAATTTAACTAGAATTCTAGATCTATCAGGGTTTCTGCAAAAATTCTACATGGTATCAGAGCTAGATTGAATCTAGTGGATGGTAAATGGTTTTATTTGCAAGTATAGATCATCATGAGGTGCATAAACAAGCAATGGATCATCTCTCTCATCCCACAAATTTTTTTCTAAATCCTTTCAATTACTTCGAATGGAAGACAGAGATCTCTCTGCTCCTCCGAAGCAAAGGGATTTACAGGGTAACAATGGGAACGAAGAAAGAACTGACTTCTGCAGCGGAGAAGATCAAGTATTTCAATAAATTAGATGAATAAATTGGGCTGATATGCCTATCAATTTCCATATGTCTCCTCTTTCATGTCAGTGGAGCCACTACTCCCGATGTGGTATGGACCACATTGGAAGGACTATTCAACAAGCAGGATGCAATGAGAGTGCATCAACTGGAGAATGAACTCATATCCCTAAGTCCAATTCATTTTAGCAACTTGAAAGAATTATTCACCAAGTTCAAATCCCTCCTCGTTTAACTTAATGCATGTGGAGTCAAGAAAGAGGAAGATCAGCTCATCCTTTCAATTCTCTCGAAATTAGGCCCTGAATATTCCGTATTTGTATCGTCTTTTCAAGCATCTAAATTGACTCAGGAAACATGGAAAATGCATCCATTGAATGATTTCATTGCAGCATTGACTCAAGAGAAAGCTAAGTTAGTCCAAATGGGTTCCATCAAGAGTTCCAAGAACCAAGCACTTGCGGCTACTGATGCTCCAAAGAGCAGTGGAAAAGACAAGAAAAAAGGAACGAGTAAATTTCCTGAATTGAAGAAGGAGAGATCTGCACAATATTCAGAGAGCTCTTCTGAGCTTAAGGGTAAGAAGAATAAGGAAATAACAGTTTTCATCTACTATTCCAAAGGTTTTTATCCTGAAGAAAATTGCATGAGGAAGACTATTGATGAGATGGCTAAGTAATTGCAGCGACACAATCTCACGGTGCCCGAAAATGCAAAGAAGAAAGATGATAAAAGAACAGGAGGGAGAGCACGAGATGGTCATGCTTTAATGGATTTCACATCCACTCCATTATCTTGGATACTTTATTTAGGTGCATTGAATCATATGGCTGCATCAAAATATGAATTTTCCTCCATCGAAGAAAGCACCAGATCCCTAATTTACTTGGGAGATGCCACACCCGCAAAGGTGTGCGGAGAAGGAATTGTTGATATTGAAGGGGGCTGCTTCACAAATGTACTTCATGTTCCCTCACTATCCGAAAATATTCTCTCGATATATCAGATCACTCATTCTGTCTCTGAAAGGAAGGTGGAGTTCACTCCGGACTCCGTAGTGATTACCAACATTTCCACAGGCTCACAACTTGCACATAGAATTGCATATCACGGTTCTTGTTTGTATTTCTTCTCCCACTTTGTTCCTAAATCTATTAGCACTGTATTTCTGTCACAATATAATGATATCATTAGTTTATGGCATGAAATATTTGGCCATCTAAAATATAAGTACTTGCATCAAATTAGCAAGGAAAACATGGTAGAAGGATTGCCAGCTATTAAATTCACAAGCGGTGTATGTCAAGGATGCATTCTTGGCAAGAATCTAGAGAAAAAGTTTGACAAAGGGAACGCACAAAGAGCTTCTTCACCTCTTGGTATGATTCACATTGACATCATGAGCCCATTCCCAAAGCCTTCAATCAGTAAGGCTCGATATGTACTCACCTTCATAGATGATTTCTCTCGCTTTACTTGGGTATTTTTTCTAAAATTAAAATCAAAAGTATTTGAATGCCTTATAGAATTTAAAGCACTTGCTGAGAATGAGTCTAGGTGTAAGATTAAGATACTTTGTATTGATAATGGGGGGGAGTATGTCAACAAATATGTTCAACAACTTTGTATCTGTATTGATAATGGGGGGGAGTATGTCAACAAATATGTTCAACAACTTTTATTGATGCAGGTATACAACTACAACACACAGTTCCATATACACCACAGTAGAACGGTGTTGCGGAGAGGAAAAATTGGTCCTTAAAAGAGATGGCCAATTGTATGCTACAGTTGAAATCATTAGCTCCCAAGCTATGGGTTGAATCTATTAATTTTGTAGCATACTTTCAGAACTGATTTCCTCACAAATCACTCAAAGGAACCACTCCTTTTGAATGTTGGACCGGTAAGAAACCGAAAGTGTCACGCTTTCGCATTTTTGGTTCACGAGCATGGGCTCACATTCCGATAGATAAGAGGAAGTATTTGGAGCCTCAAAGTGTTGAATGCATATTTTTTGGATATCCTGAAGGTGTCAAAGAATATAGATTGTTGGACTCTCACACTGAAAAGTTCATTCTAGCTCGAAGTGTGAAGTTTGAAGAAGAATCACTGCATGACTTTTCAGAAGACCCTGTCGAGGAACCGCTTGTTGTCACTGATGAGGAGGAGTTAGAAACTTCATCGAGCACTTCAAAGTAGCCATCAGAGAATCCTTTTGGGTCTGATACAAAGGATGAGGAGAAGGTCATGGCTTCTCCAACTCAATTGCCAACTTGGGTAGAGAAAACCCTGCAAGATGTGGGTGAACTAGTCGGTGATCTTGCAGATACAAGAAGGACTAGATCACAGTTTTTTGGGGCTCCTCAAGCCCTGGCTACCACAGAACCATTGCTGCCCATACATTGCTATATGAAACTTGGTTCAGATCCACAGTCACAGTCTGAGGCTGTTGGAAACCCACTTTGGGGGGCTTCCATGGATGAAGAGTACTTTGCTCTTATGGACAACAACACATGGGACTTGGTTCCACTTCTGAAAGGAATAAATATTGTTCAATGTTGATGGATATATCGAATAAAGACTGATGAAGATTTCCCACTTTCATTGATTGGGTACACAGATTTTGATTGGGCTAGCGATGGTACAGACTGCAAGTCCACCTCTGGTTATGTTTTTAGCTTTGGTTTAGGGACATTCTATTGGTATAGCAAGAATAAATCCACAATTGCTTTATCTACAATAGAGGCAGCGTATAGAGGTGCAGTCATATTCACCAAGTCCTTCACTGAAAAGAAATTTTCAAAAATGAGAGTTATGCTTGGAGTGGTGGAGACAGCTGAGTAGGTCACTTTTGTCCACTCAACATTTTTTTCCTCTTTTTTTTGGGGGGGCGGGGGTTTCCCATGAGGTTTTCCCTCTTTCCTCTTTTCATGAGGAGTTTTTTTATGTAATGAGTACCTAAAATGGCCAAGTTGTCGGGACTCAAATTTTTTGTCATTACAGTTAGGCCTAAGGGGGGGTGTTGGAGCATGACCCTAACTTACATTAGTTTATACCTAGCTTAGACTCCTAGATCCTGGTTAATGCATTCCATCACACTTTATTTCACCTAATTTGGCCACATAGAGAAGAAGGGCACCTCATCCCTAGAGTTTAGGGAAAAATGTTATTTTTAGATCAAGACTCAACTCTCAGTTCTTGATTTTCTTGATTTTCTTGATTTATTCTTGATTTATTCCAACTCCCCCATGCAAAAAATAATCCATTATTGGGGAATGCGCACCTCCTCTTTGAGTGAGAGATTTATTCATTTATTAATGATTTTTTCCTTTACTATTATTAGTAACTGCTATTTCGGGTCAGTTAAGTGAGTTGGAACTGCTTCTCTTGTCAGTTAAGTGAGCTTAAGTGAGCTAATGTGCACCACTTGACTCTTGTGGTAATTAATGAGTGTGTGACATGTGTCTTTAGTGATCTAGGTTGAACTATGTGGTCTCCCTTAGCCTATGACACCTATTTTAGCTTTTGTTAGCTTTTTTAGACTAGAATTTCTATGTTGGAAATTCTATATATTCACCTCCTCTCTTCTTTTTGAGGTTGGTTGCTCATGTATATTCATTTTTTATTAATATAATTCTCTGATTTATGGAGCAAAAACTTTCTCTCATCTCTTGAATATCAACAAATTGTATATGTTCAATTTAACTATAATTATAGATCTATCGGGGTTTCTGCAAGAATTCTACAATCTTGATCTCAGATACTTTGTCTTCACATGAAACTGCTATATTGAAGGTCCTCTTCTCAATATCCCTTACTGTGAATAGAGAAGACTTGTGTTGAGAAATATTTTCCACTTCAAAGACTAACTCCCTCATCTCACCCATAGCCATGTTTCCTTTCTCAACATATTGTTTTTCCAAATCTTCTTTAGATTGATAAGCTGCCCCAGATGTCTTATCAAATATGTGTTTTTTGTTGCTAAAGGTTCTTGATCTGCCTTCACTTTGGAGCTTGCTTCCCTTTTCAATGTCTACGGTGCTAGTACCACTCTCCACCATATCCATATTCACTTGTTATTTAGGCTCATCCTCTTATAAATCCACTATTTGTGGGGACTGTGTAATCTTCATCTTCTTACGGGTAGTCTCTTGATCACTGGTGCCCATGGCCTCTAAACTACTTCTCTTGCTATAAAAACTTACCATGGGGACCTTGAATATCAGTTTCTAAGGAGCTTGTTTTGTTTGAATCTGTTGCAGGGTTGCCTCCACTTACTGTGTTTGAGCTAGTTGCAAGATTGTTTCCATATCAGCACAAACTTCTAGATTTTTCAACTTGTCAAAACCCTCAACATGTTCATGTTCATAAGGGGTTTGTTTGTTCATCAGTATTCTCTTGGATATGATTTGATGTGGATCATATCTTCTTCCTTGTAGTTGTGAAAAACCAAACTCTTTGATCTTTGCTTGAATCTGAGATAAGCATGATCTAGTTTCGACAATGAAGGGTCCAATGATAAAAGGGAATTTGAGGTTGGAGGATTTGTGCAATTTCAGGAAATTCTCTCTCTTGGATATGATTGTTTCCCTATTGAATTAAAGGAAAAAGACTCTGGGAGTCAGAAAAATAGGCAACAGGTAAGGGGATTCATGACAACCATAAACCCATATTACTATTGAATGCATGAATAGTACCCAATCCCCCACTCTATTTTCTAGATTTGGCTATAGATAGCTCCTCATGTCATCCAACACTCTAGGTAGGTTGGTGTTGAAAATCAAACTGTAAACCATGGACATGAATTTGTTGATGAATATTAGTAATGCAATCCTCTTACATTCAGTTGATATGAATTCTGCTTCAGGAAATTCTCTCTTATTTGTTTCCAAGAAAATCTTCAGAAAATGGGTATAATATTTGAAATGTCTTAGCCATCAAAAATTCACTAGTTGTTTATGGATATTATCAGCTATGAATTGATCAAAACTGATATGGACTGACAGACCAGACTCTAAATGAAAAAATGTCAATAGGAAAACAACATGACCTCAACCATATGTTTTTCATTATCTAGACCTAAAACATGACTTAACAAGGAACAAACCCATTGGACCTCAACGACCATTATACTCACATTCATTGGCAAAGATAGACCCTCTCAAAGATATTCTGGTTTGACAATGGTATGTAAAAACAGATCTTTAACTTATGATGGACACTCTTTGTATGCCCTAATTAAATTTTCTTCATTGAAAGGTTCATACATAGTGGAGAAAGACTCTCGTATATCGAGGGCATCATGAATTGATAGACTCTCTACCCTACACATGACCTTGGACCCCTGTTTGTTTATGACGACTTTCTCTTCCTGTAAATACTACTCCGCGCACCAACCTATGAATTTGGTAAAAGGGAAAGCAACCTCCATAGCATAAGGGACTATGGTGGCCTGGACTTATTCAAGGAATGGTATATACTTTCCTACAATATCGGACAAATTTCTTCTGGACACAGATATGGGTGAAATGGTGATTTCTGTGTCGAAAATGTATGAATTTCGGTCAATTAGGGCTTCTTCATTTGACACAGGGTCTTGGTCTATCACTAAAGTTATGACAGGGTCCATGGAGGTGATGAGAAATACCTGGAAATGAGTGGAAATGGTGTGAACTTGGCATACTGTTGAGCGGCAGTTGAATGGGGGTGGTTGCACCAACTTTCAAACGTTCCAGTATTTTGAAAAATAATAAAATAAACAACAAATGCCTTTTATATACTTTTCGAATTTCGGGGGCACAAGGAAGTGGTTTGGGGTAACCCGCTTCTCACCCAAAAATTCACCCAATGGTACCATGTGGTCCCAACCAAAAACCATGGTTTAGTTTTTGTCCCACTTTCGGGAATTATCCCCCATGCAACTCCTCCCCTCAAAATGATCCTCGACCGTCGAACTAGGGAGTTTGCGATCTGTGACATATCAGGTCCCATCACCTTAGTGCCCCACGAGATTTAGTTTCCTCCTGCCATATTTAGCCACATATCTAGTTTGTCGGGCTTCCAAACTGGTTTATCACCTCGCTAAGTCGAGAAACCTTGATTTCTCACAAACAAATTACTGTTGATAACACCGTTCAGTTAAAGTCTTGCAAATATTTGAATTATTATTCCATGGGCATATTTGTTATGAATATTGATGGATTATGCTATTTGATGTGATAAATTTATATATTATCACCATATGCTTGTATATCTTGGTTGTTGATGATCCAAAATGGATCTAGAAGCCAAGATGGGGTCTAGGAAGGCCTAAAAATCAAATTGCATAGAATATCTTCAAAATGGACGTGTACGTAGGCCTCAACATTACAAACCCAATGCAACTCTAACGGGCTCAAACAGACGTTGTATGACCAAGATATCATGATCTATTTGTTTTACTAAACAGGTAAAATTTGATGACTGTACAGTCCGTATAGTCTATACAGTGCTGACATGTTAGTTGACTGTACAGGCCATTTGGCCGTACATCTGATGTGGCATGGTGAGTAGTGATGACTAGGTAGGTACAGGTGGACGAGTTAGAGTGTGACACGTGGAACCACTATAAGGGTGACACATGGCACGAGCTGACGTGGCAAGGTCGTATAACCGTAAGACACATGGCGGTTGGATGATGTGGAAGGTATGGTGGATGATGATAGGGAAGATATGTGGCATGCTGACTGGGTTGGAATTGGTCGATTCATGCTCTGACATGTGGTCATTATTGGCAAATTTGATGGTGCCACCTGGCTCATTCCTAGGCTACCACGTGGCACCCCTCTATTGGTCGCAATGTTTGGAAAATTTTTGGGTTCAACAAGAATCAAACCTATGACCTATGGTCCGGGTGGAAACGACTTGGCAGGGCCAGGCTAGCCAGTCCACCCGTGGTTTTCCTTGATTACTATCATATAAAAAATATATTTAAAGTGACGTTTGTTGACCATTGGGTGGAGTCAGGGATGGGGCTAGGCCCTAGCCCCCGACGCACTTCATATGACCATTGTATATGACCAGAACTCCAGTTAAATGTTTGGCACAATTTATGTATGGAGTTTTTCCGAGCCCTCGGGGAATGGAACATTACCATATTCCTATTGTGTTATGTGTTGACGCGGAGGTTAAGGGTTAGCCCCGGTCGGTCAAGATATCCCATCGATTAGGGGTGTAACCATGGGATACACCATCAAGGGGCCAAACTACCTATGAGTGCGTGTGGAGAATAGGAACCACGACCATATGGGCTTTGTAGCATGTGACCAAGGCTGAGATCAGGTGGGGGGGAGGGGGGGGCTAGGGCCAACGCACCAGCCCGAGGCCATTTGGAGGTGCCCCAAATGACCAAGAGTGCGGAGCAAGGGGGATGTGCCCTTAATATGTGCCAAAGTGGGTTTTAAACATTATGTTAATGATTTTTAATGGATTATTAGCCATATTTGGGAGACTTAGTCCATTTTTGGAGGATCTTGGGCCTTTTTTGAGGCCAGATATTTGGGAGAAGTTGGGAGTTTGTTACCAAATTTAGGCCTATATAAACCAAGGGCACTTGAATCCATGAGGGAAGTTCATATCAGGAAAAATACTGATGAATTGTTGAGGTAAATCCATTTTAATGCAAGGAAGCTATTGAGGAGCACACCTTTGCGGGCCATTTCTGGGAGCTTCGTTCATCCATTTTCAGTGCCATAAGTTTTGATGGGTTCTTGAGATCTCGAAGATACAACTAGCTCATTGTTGTAATCCATTGTAACTTTTATGATGTACATTTAAATATTCGAATAGAAATAAGAAAGCCTCACCCACTGAGACGAAGGCCCAAAGACGTAGGTGAGATTGTCAAACTCTGTTATCACTTTGGTGTTTATGGTTTTTTGTTCTTCATGTTGGAAATGTTTAATAGGTATCATATGCTTGTCATTGATGGAAATTACAGCAATGAAGATGGCATGATTACAGGAAGAATGTAATAGATGAGCACCATAAGTATTGGGCACCATAAGTATTTTGGGAAGAAGCTGCAGAGCAACCTCGATAAGATCAGAAGAGATAGTGTAGAGGATGTGTGGTATGTTTTACAAGAAGCGTAAGCTTGTCATTGATGGAAAGTACAACAGTAATGATGGCTTGAGTACAACACCGATGATCAATAGGAAAATAGAAGATAAGTCCAGGAAGATCGAATGATCGAAGGAAACGTTGGCAAGTACAACAGTGAAGATGGCAGGATCAGAGTGTGCATCGATGGACAAACAGGAACAACGTAGGCTCAGGAGGAATTAGCACAGAGTCGAAATTCTTCCAAGTAAAAGGGATGTGTAATCTTGGAGGAGAAGCGTCGCTGATCGTTGGATCCCATCCAAAATTCCCGATAGCATGAGGGCCCTCAGATCTGAATAAAATCAAGAAGAGCACACGTGGAAGAGGAGGATAGATATCAGGCGTTATATCTAAGTGTAGGATCTGACCATCGTTGGATTAGGGAAAACCTACACGGTGTTTAAAGTGCAAGGAGAAAATGGGCTCACAAAATCCCGAAAGCAGGAGGACCATCCATCTCAAGGGGTTATGTGGACCGTTGATCCGATTCCCTGTCGGGGTTTCGAGGATCGTGAGTTGAAGAAGTCAAAGAATAATAACCACAGGACCCGCGAAATCGTGATATGCGATACCCTGATATAATCTCAACCATTGGATCGAGGACAAATATGGATCATTGATCCCAGTCCTTGTCGGAGTTTTGGGGATCAAGAGTTGGACATGTCAAAGTTTATTGACATCAGGAACCCCGAAATCGCGATGTGTGAAATCTCGACTGAACCTGAACCATCAGATCAAGATGTGATCTAGACCATCGAGCCAAATCACGATAGCAGACCACGTCAGCTAGGGACATGTGGCACAATCAGGTAATGACAAGTGTCAGACTGATTCAACATTTCAGACACATGTAAGTCATGAATCAGAGTGACACGTGGCAGTATTCAACACATGTCAATCCACGTGTGACGTCAGCAAATGGACACCATATCGGAGTTTCACGGATCGCGACATCAAGAGGAATAGAAAATAGTGCAACAGAAATGCCGAAATCGGGATATGCAATATCGCGACGTATTTGTAACTGTCAGATCAAGAAGTGATCTGGACCGTTGATCTAACTTCTTCACGGGGTTTCGTGGATTGGGATTTGGAAGTGACAAGAACATTCACCACAGGAATGTCGAAATTGCGATATGCGAAATTGTGAAATGATCTGAGCCGTCAGACCAAGCGCTAATCGGGACCGTTGATCCCATGTCATTTCAAGGTATCGGGGATCGTGACTTGGAGAGTCGAGATGCCTCATCTCCAGACTCGTGAAATGCAAAATCGTGAAAGTGCCTTATGCATAAGGCTGTGGTCACAGCCCTTGGTCACATCAGTGAGAGATGGACAGATGCCAGAGGACAAGGAGGAGCCGAGCCTTGTCGCACGGTCAGGTGGAGAATGATACAGAAGGTGACACGACAAGAGTGGGGCCCTTCTTCAATACTCCACCATTCCAGACCCCCCCCTATATTAAAGACAGAAAGGCAAGGGGGGTCTGGAATCGCTTGAGCATCGTTGATCTAGGTGCTTTAATCCTGACCGCTCGAGAGATGCGCGCCCAATTCCGGACCCCCCCCCCCTCCGCTTAAAGATAGAATGGCAAGGGGGCTCCGAAATCGAATCCCGACCATAGATCTAGGAGCACAGATTCTGGCCGTCCAGATTTTCTTGCTGCATATCCAATGGCGCAGATGAATCTGAACAAGATCGGAGGGCTACTGATGCACGATGGAGTGAAACTGTCAGAAACAACTGATAGGTTCTGCCAGAGGACTTTAAGACACTACGGGATGACTGGAAGAGGAGGTGAAGAGTCTCTGAGAGGGATGAAGATGTTCGTGGAGGCTATTGACAGCTGATGAGCATTGAGGCCTGTAACTGAAACAGAGAAGGTGAGTTTGACTGTCACAGAGAAGACGAAGAGTCTCAAACTGCCAGAGAGGCTGAGGAATCTCAGTATAACGTACAATGATGCTGGAGACGTGGGGAAAACCACCAGAGAAGCTGAAGAGTCACGATGATGATCAGACAGAGCACTCGAGAGGTGGAGAATAATGATGCGGAGTCAGCATGCAGAGGCATTGCGAACATTGCATGCACAAGGTGCACAGAATCTATAAATACACGGTACAGAGAAGAGATGTGGTTGCTGTTGCTATTGGAGTTGCTGTGGTCGCTGTGTAGAAGGATTGAAGTGTGAGCAAGGAGGCAGAGCACAGAAGTAGAAATGCACAGAAGAGGAACTGTGCAGTGAATTGACATGGTGCACAAAGCATAAAAAGCAGAAGAACAGACAGAGCAAGTCATGTGTGCAGAAAGGTAATGAGGCAGACAGAGTAACAAAATGCAGCAGAACAGTGATGAGTCTGGTAAGCCATTGTTGAACGTATTATCACTGTAATAAGTTTCAGTAGCAAAGATTTATATTTTAGGGAGGTTGGGAGGTGCTCGGGAGGACTGTTGTCCTCAGAGGTTCAAGTGGGTGCTTGAACACAGGGAGTTGTAGCTTCCATCTGGTTGCAGCCAGAGAAACCAGGGTGGCAGGGTGGTGCAAGGGAGAACTATTGTTCTATGTTATACAGGTTGGTTGCTTGTATGATTGGAAGTTGGTGCTTCCATCCAGTTGGTTCTAGAAACACTCAGGGAGTTGGTGCTTCCTTCTAGTTGGTGCTAGAGAAACCAGGGAATTGGTGCCTCCTTCTAGTTGATGCTGGAGAAACTAGGGAGTTGGTGCTTCCTTCTAGTTGGTGCTATAGAAACCAGGGAGTTGGTGCTTCCTTCTAGTTGGTGCTAGAGAAACCAGGGAGTTGGTGCTTCCTTCTAGTGGGTGCTAGAGAAAACAACGAGTTGGTGCTCTCAGCAAGTTGTAGCTTGCAAAACAGAGGTTGTAGCCTCATTATGAGTTGGTGCTCATATGTATGATAATGTAAAGAATGTAATTATTACTTATCATATAAATAAAAAGAGGTTTTTACCCTGTATGGGTTTCCTCAGAAAATATCTGTCTCTGT
>ML779999.1:418487-472359 GCA_009831015.1 Picea engelmannii
AGTAAGTATATCATTCTTCCTCTTTTGTCCATTCAACACTCTAAAACTAGGGAAAGAGTAGTATTCTGTCACGGTTTGTTCCAGATCCAGGTGGATCTGTGGAGATTGGTCTGTGTCCGCACTCACGAATTTATCCTTGAACACTCTGCTGAAAAAATAAGTACATCAAGTATCTAGAAAGAGAAGGATGAACAAGGAACTAGTACACCTTAATGCTCATATTGGGGATTATGACATAGATTATGTGGTCCTCGAATTAGGGTTATAAGTCAATGTTATGACAAAGCAGACCTAGGCATTGATGGGAAAAACTAAGTTGATTTACTCCCCTATCAGGCTTAGGATGGTTAATCAGTAGGTAGTAAGCCCCTTTGGGAGACTGGCACATGTCCCTATGGACATCGATGAGGTAAGGACATTTGCGGACTTTGAGGTGATTGAGATAGTTGACAATAGTTGTCCTTATCCTATGTTGTTAGGAATTGATTGGGCTTTCAACAATTCCATTGTCGTTGACTTAAAGAAAATAAGAATGACATTTGAAGGTGATGGCCTTAGGGTCATTTCACCTCTGGATCCTGATGAAGGTCATAGATACACCAAACCCATCAGAGAAGAAGACTGCCCATACAAGTTGGAGAACATATATAAATTGACAGCAAAACAACAAGATTACATTAATCCTACAACAAATGGGAATTTAAGCTGGCAAACTGACAATGCATGCTCCTTAGATTTGGAAGAAGCACTGGAGAACTGGTAGAACAAAATGTATGAATTTTTTACATGGAGGTGTGCTATATTGACCAGGGAAGTTCATTGGATTGGCACATAAGTAAGTAATCTGCCCACATTTGATGGTTTAAATCACTTAGAAACTTTCTTATTGAATTTTGAAGAAATTGTACCAATACAACAGAGGTTGTTGGCACTGGATGAAGCTTTAAAAGCAATGCCAATGAGATGGTGGGGAACAGATAATCAGAACATTGTTAACTGGGTGCAATGTCACACTTTGATGACAGTGCGATTTTCAGACCAAATTGAAGGATGCAAATTTTGATAAACAGGTCAGAGCTGTCCGAAGGACCATGTGCAAAGTTGCGAGGAGGCCTAGAGAAACATTCATCAAGAACAGTGGGTGCATAAATTCATTAATACTTTGGATACAACACCTATTAATTGGTATCTGCAAGGAGAACTGTGCCTCACCACTACAAATTGGTATGGTATGACTTAGAACTTTGTAGCTACATTCTTATTTGAAAGTTAGTACCCCACAATAGATCAAGCTATACAAGTTGTAAGACAGAAAGTCTTTGAGGAGGCACCTAACCTCCCTAGTGAGAAAGAATAGGATGAATGGACTACACCTCTTCAGAAACTGCAAGGTTATTACAATATCAATGCTGATGAGGATGATGATCCTAGGAATGTGAACATCATAGAAACAGAAGGACAAAGAGACATAGAAGGACTAGGATTCAAACTAACTTTCATTGGACAACCAATCAAAACCAAGAAAGTTAATATTGGAACAGAGCAAGCACCTAAGCTCGCAAATGTGGGAGATTATTGGGATGATGCCACCATTGACAAGATCACATAATTACTTCATGAATATCAGGACTTGTTTCCAACCAAGTTCACCGACATGAATGGCATTAAAGGTCCCATGGGAGAAATGAAGATCCCCTTAAAACCAGATGGAAGGCAAGTCAAGCAATGACCCTACAGTTTGAATCCCAAGTATACGAAGAAAGTCAAGATTGAATTAGACAGAATGTTGGAAGCAAAAATCATAGAACCTATTGAACAGTCAGAATGGATTATCCCTATGGTGGTCCAAGATAAGAAGACATGAGAGATCAGAATCTATGTAGACTTGAGAAAGCTTAACGATGCACATTTACATGATCCATTCCCTACACCTTTTACTGATGAAGTGTTAGATAATGTAGGAGGACATGAAGTTTAATCCTTCACAGATGGATTTCCAGGTTATCACCAGATCAAGATTGCTAAGGAAGATCTCCATAAGACCACATTTGCAATAGAATGGGGTTCTTTCCAGTACACAGTGATGCCTTTTGGATTGAAGAATGCACCAACCATCTTTTCTAGGGTGGTGGTCGAAGCATTCAAGAAAATTTTACATAAATTTTTGGAAGCATATTTTGATGATTGGACTGTTTTTAGCTTATTGCAAAATCATATTGAATGTTTAAGACTAATGTTGGATAAGTGCAGGCAATGCCAGGTTTCCCTAAACCTGAAGAAGTGTATCTTCTTTTCACCCTTTGGAGTGATGCTAGGCCATATTGTATGTAAGCAGGGATTGTTGGTAGATCCTACCAAGATTGCCATCATTGTTGGCCTACCTCCTCCTACTTCGGTTAGACAACTACGCACTACCCTGGGACATACTGGATACTACAGGAAGTTCATCAAGGGCTATGCACAGATAAAAACACCCATGGAAAATCTTTTAAAGAAAGATTGTCAGTTTCAATGGTCAGAGGAATGTCAGCAAAGCTTCGACACACTGAAACATAAAATGGTTACTGTGCCTATTCTGGTTTTCCCAAATTGGACTAAGGAATTCCATGTGCATGTCGATGCTTCATCTATTGCATTAGGAGTTGTGTTAGCAGAACCAGGAGCAAGAGATATTGACCATACATTATCCTTTTCTACCAAGAAGCTCTCTATAGTTGAGATACATTACACTACCCCTAAAAGAGAAGGGTTAGCCATGGTGTAAGTGCTGCAGAAGTTTCAACACTACTTGTTGGGTGAACATTTTAAGATGTTCATTGATCACTCTGTGTTGAAATACCTAGTCAACAAGCCACTGTTGGGGGGAAGAATATGCGGATGGCTACTGTTATTCCAGGAATATGATTTTGAGATTGTGGTCAAGACAAGGAGAATGAACAAGGGACCTGACCACTTATCCAGTTTAGAACATGGAGAGGAACCTACTAGTTTGGAGGATACACTACCAGATGCACAGTTTTTGGCCATCAGAAAAATTTGATGATCACTTCATCGAGATATTTTAGTTCCTGTCAACAAGAATGGCACCTCGAGAATATACAGTCATTCAAAAGAAACAACTGGTAGTTCATGCTGTAGAGTTTTCACTTATAGCTAGACAACTATATAAGATGGGACCTGATGAGATCTTGAGGAGATGTGTTATGGAAGCAGAGAGACCACTGATTCTGGAAGAAGCCAATGGAGGCATCGTAGGAGGAAATTATGTAGGAAAAACAACAGAGCAAAAGGTTCTTAAAGATGGCCTCTAGTGGCCCACTGTACACAAAGATGCGAAGGAATACTACAAAGTCTGCGATGTATGCCAAAGAGTGGGGAAACATTCTAGAAGAGATGAGATGACTTTAGCACTGCAGCTAACCTTACAAGAATTTGAGAAATGGGTGATTGATTTTGTGGGACCTATCAACCCACCAGGAAAGTGCATAGGAGCTTGATACATCATCACTGTGACAGAGTATTTGACCATATGGGAAGAAGCAAGAGAAGTTAAGGACTGTAGTGCAACTACAACTGCGGGGTTCATATTTGATGATATCATAACTAGATTTGGATGCTCGGAGATCCTTATGAGTGATCAAGGCACACATTTTATTAATAATACTATTGAGGCCTTGACTCATGAATTTGAAGTTCACCATCATAAGAGAATTCCATACCATCCACAGGTGAATGGGACAGTCCAAGCTTTCAATAATATCTTGGAGACTGCGATGACACATATTTGCAGTGTGAACAAGGATGATTGGGATTTGAGAGTACCGACAGTGTTATGGGATTATAGAACCACTTGCAAGAAGTTGACAGTGCAGACTTCCTTTAAGTTGGTTTATGGTCTAGAAGCAGTAGTCCATATGGAATATTTGGTTCCTAGTCTAAGAATTGCATCATTCATAGATATGGAAGACACTGGCATTGTTCAAAATAGGCTCACACAGATGGTGGAACTAGAGGAAGACAAATTTATTGCAAGATTTCATCAGTAGGTACATAAGGAATGAGAAAAGGCCTACCATGACAGACATATCAAAAAGAAAGCATTTAAGCAAGGAGATCTAGTATTGGTATATGACAACAAGTTCATGAAGCATCCAGGGAAGTTCAGGACACATTGGCTTGGGCCATATGAGGTTGCCTATGTTACAAAAGGAGGAGTTGTGTAGTTGAAGACTTTGAATGGGGAATGGAAGGAAGGTTTAGTGAATGGGAGCCAGTTGAAATTGTACTATGACAACCAGCTACCTCACAGTGCTCAGTAAAATCATGAGAAGAAGGGTCTAGGTACTAGGTGCAGTTGAAACTGGGTACCAGACATAGGAAAGAAATTTTTCACATGGTGAGAACGGACAAAGAAGAAAGTAAGTCGAAGTGACACAGAAAGGTCCAGTCTTGCAATAACTCGGGATGAGTCACAGGTGAGTGTTGGGGGCCTGTTGTCCCTTGGCTATGGATTAAGGAATAAAAAAAATAAAATCGAAGAGAAAAGACACAGTCCGAACTACGCGGAAGGCACATTGACTGAGAATGGGTCAAAGTGGTCAAAGAAGTAGAAAAGAAGGAGAAAAGCAAGAGAAAGCAAGTCGTTGAATGATAATATTGAGAAAGACAAATATGCAAGGAAGATGGATCGTGGACAACTCAGCAAGCAGAAAAAATCCACCAACGGATGCTTTGGAGCACCTCGTGGGAAAGAAAGAAAGACAGGTTGGTGAAGCCCTAAAAATGTGGGTCAAGTTGACCTAGGGTTTTAGAGACCTAGGGTTTTGGTATTTAGGGTTTTTACACCTAGGTTTCGGCCTAAGGTTGTCTAAGAGTCATTGTAATATATAAATAAGTACCTATATGAGAGAATAGGGGTTAGTTGTTGTTGGAGGTTGATCATTGTTCATTCTGCGTTCATCGTTATTGTGTTGTTGAGTGATTATTGTTGTGCGAGGAAGAAGTGTTGTGTGTGAGAGAATTATTGTATTGTAATATATTCAGCTGGGTGCAAAGATCAACCCTGCAGTTGGGTGTGCAGGGAGGGGAGATAGAGAAGAGAGAAAGAAAGAGAGATTTGCAAGCCAAGTGCACAGATAGAACTGTATGTTTTCAAATAATATATCAAGAAACACAGTTCTGTGGATGTAACCCTAGGGAGAGGGTGAACCACATATATCTTGTTGTCTTCTGTGGTTGATGTTGTGTTCTTTGCTTTCCGTTAGTCTGTTATTGCATTATTGAGCTAGATCCGAGATACAACTTTGCGGAGTAGGTTTAATTTGGTAAATAATATCTAGTTGTTGTGTGTTATTGTTCTGGATCCACTTTTCATTCCTTCTGGTTGTAGACACTTGTGTCCTTCAACCCCCTATTGCTACTTTGGGTGAGACTTCGTCTGCTTCAAAGGCATTGCCGAAAGGGCCAGTAGTTAGGGCTTGTTGGTGCGTTGTTAGAGTTGAACCCTGGGTCTGCCCCTGTGCCAAAACCAACCATGCCTTCTTTGGATCCCTTGCGGCCTAGATCCACATGTGTGTTGGTAGCCAACTCAATTTTTTAATTGCTCTTAAAAAAAAGCTGCCTACACCCCTTGTCTCATTAACGACAAATTATCGTCACATTGTGCTTCCAGACATTTGTTTCATTTTTGCGAAAATTACAATTTGATTTCGATTCAGTTTTCACAACTGAAAGTGTGAAAACACCTCCTTCGTTGTTTTGACTGTCGTCGTCTTTTATTGATTTGCTGAAATACACTCGACTATTGGTTTATCACATCGTTGCAAAAGTTTCTTCAAACCATATCCATTCACTTTAATTGTGCAACTTGATTTCGTTGATAAATATTAAGTTTGATGTCATAAGGGTTATAATTGATTTTGATTTACATATGACATGATTCTTGTTGTTTTGAACTCTTAACTTATCATTCTCATATGCTCGTTGGTTGAAATGTTTTTTACACTTTGATTATGCTAAAACACATTGGCAGTATCATGAGTTTGGGTTCATATAAAATGGCAATGGTTTGAGCTTTGCAAAAGCTCTTTGATCAACCTTTGGATTTTTCGATTTTATGCTTCGAGCCCTCGATACATTGTTTGTGAGTTTGATATCACATGGAACGATAATAGTTTCAAACTATGTATTCGCTTGAATGAATTAACATTGGTTTCAAGCATTGAATTGACACGACAGATTGATGGTTAGTGCTGGGTACTGTGTTTGATTAAACTTAACACTTGGCGCATGATTATCACGTATGGTGTTGATTCTGACTCGGATGAATGACACGTAGAGATGATGATTCACCTATTTGTTGGTCGATACGCTTGTTTTAAATAATTATGATTATAACACCACTGTACTCAGTCATTAATACTTGACTTGGCGGTGGTAATCCCACCACCTTCGCACGCATGCAATTAATCCTTCCTCGTTGAACGCTGAAGTTGTTAAGCCCTATCATTTTTGACTCTGTGCATTGTTTCGTTTAGTCCAAACCCTACCATGTACAGAAGCCATGGCTCCTATTGTAAGGGTCGAGTCCAACGGATGCCAAGCACTGTTGACATTTGATGGTGCATATAGCGACCTAGAAGAGTTCGGGTGGCTTCCATTTATAAGGAAGTTCGATGGTTTTAACATCACTGTGGCTCGGCAATTTGCACTGTCAATCGATGGCTGCGCCAAAGTTGGAGATGTCCAGCATGAAATCACTGAACAATTCCTCAGTCTGGCAACCAGCCTGCCTGTCAAGGGATAGAAATGGTCGAAAAGCTACAAGGTTGATGTTGTCCCATGGACATTGTTATTTCGGTCTCGGACAGTCAATTCATGCGACAGAGGTTTACCTGCGAAGATGTTGAAACCCCGTTGGTATGATCTCTTGATGATTATCAAGCAATTCGTTACTTGTGAAGGCAGGTACGGGTTTGTTTTCTTGTTTCATATACGTTTATTAATGGTGTTTATGGGTTTTGAGCTTAGTATGCCGCACTATCTGCACCAAAGTTTATTCAAAATGGCTAAGAAGTACAAGCGGAGCCAGGCTGACACTAGCCTCTTCCATGTTGGGTTGATTAAAATGATTTTTGTTTATGAATTGGGGTTACGTCGTGATTCTTGGCATGATTTTCTCAACCGTAATGGCTTTGAGGAATCGAATCCTCCATAGGTGGAAAAGCCCATGGTAACCGAGAGAAAACCTGTCCCTGTGCCTTTTAATGTTTTTCTACCCAAACCTAAACCCGACTCACCTTTGAATTCGCCTATGGCTGTGACCAAACTGACCGAAGTTGCTAAGCCTACAACCCAAAAGACTAGAGCGAAGACTGGTGCTAATACTAGAAGCAAGAAAAATGCAAGGTTAATCTCTCGCATGGCGAGGAATAAACCCAAGCCCCCTGTTAAATTAGAGCCTATCGTGGTTAGCGAAGACTCTGATTCTGAAGTGGAACGATTTCTCGCCGAGGAGTATCCTTACTTCGAGGGCTTGTGTGGCAAACCACCTTATGATTTCGTTAAGAACTTACCTCCTTGTCTACGGGATAACCCTGATTTTCCTGGTATCAAACCACCTCATGAAACCCTCGGGGAATCATCAAAACCCCCTTCTGTTCAAAATGTTGCTCCACCTTGCGATCAGTGTGGACTGTGGTTAGAGAGATACTACTTGGATGTCCCAAAATTGCAATCCAAAATTCACGATTTGGAAAACCAAGTGGCAAAGCTCGCTGGTCAGAATGCAAAGGTGCAGCCCAATGATAAGAAACAACGAACTGCTGGGTCAATCCTGTTCAAAAATGTCGAGTCTTCTACTGCAATTGTCAATTCGAAATTGACATAGTCTCAACAACTGTGATGGTATAATTTTCACTCATTTATATCACTCTCTGTGTACATATTTCACCTGCTCGGTTACATAGACATGCACTACTATACATGGTTTGTTTTAGTAAATCGAATTTTGTTTAAAATTTGAGTTGGATTTGGATTTGATTATGAATGATCATGTTCTGGATTTGATTGTTTAAATTTAGTTATGATAAAATGCTCTGTTGCTTCTATTTTAGAAAGTCGTTTTGTATTTTAGATTTTGGAACATGATCTATCTGTTAAATTCAGATTGGTTATCATGCACATAAGCGATGATTGCTCTGTTATCATTTAATCTTCGTTTGGTTTTTGATCCACACAGATACGATGTTGATTTTGTTTAAAAAGGGCGTTTTGTTTTACATTGAAGATTGATGCAATTCGTAACTACAACCCGATTACTTTCCATTCGATACGTGAGGCAAATCGAACTTGTTCTATTAAGGGATGATTGTGTAATTGAGTCACAAAAGAAACCAAAATGACATACCCAGAATAATGATTCGTCCATAAGTGTCTTAGACCCGATCTCGTTTGATTGCTGTCCAGTTCACGGTTAGCAATGATGTTTGTTTTTTACTGTGTCATACTCTGATATTGAAATCGATGATAATTTTGGTCAATGCTGCTATGCATATCTCGTTTTGAGCATATCGTGACAACCTTTCTCAATTTTGATTACAACAGAATCTTATGCATAATCCACAGCTCGCCTATCTTTGTTGTTGGTTGGAACGACTATGTATTGCTACAGCTGTAACAAATTATGATTAAGATTCTGATTGTATTTGATTACTGTTTTGGTCAATTGTGGTTGATGATTATGATTACATCGTATCTCATATGACTCGAATCAAGGATGAATTTGTTTGATACAAAACAGTCCTGTCAAAATCTTGACCATGTTTTATGGTGACTAGAAACAGAGCATTTATTTTTACCTTGTTTGATTTCATTTTTTCGATATGGTTTGATTTAAATGATAAATTTGGTTGAATTATTAGTCGTTCAATGATTATTAAAAGATAATTCAATTGGATTTTTTTTTGATTGTTATCTGATCCTGTTGGCTATTTTTGACTAGCTACATAATCAGATGATTCTGTAGCTAAGTCTATAGATTCATTTTTTTATTATTTTCTTAATAAAATACTCCTCTAACTTGATCTTTGTGTCTAATACAGGCAAATTCGAATTGGTAATGGGCATGAGGAGCAGTTGGAAGATATCTTAAGGATTCCACTTGCATTTTTAGTTGCTTAGTTTAAGGGATTTTGGGATAATTCCCAGATTGTGTAAAACTATTTACTATTATTCACAAGGATGTTTTACCTTGTGAAAAACCTATATAAACCTATGGTTTTGTAATAATCAATCATCCTCAGTTGGGGAGAACAAGGATATGGAGTATTGATTCAAACTGGAGCAGAATTGGTGTTTTGTCATAGCTTTCGCTTTTCAATATATCGACACTTTGTTCCATGTTTTGTATATCAGCTTGTTTATGGTTTGGTATTGCTTTAGCTATCTGAATCAAATGCAAATGATATAATTTTATTTCTGTCATCTATATCTTGTTGCTTCCAAATAGATAAAAGACATAACAGTTGTTAGTTCAATTTGTGAATTATAGCTCTGTCTTCTTCATAAATCGAACTGTAACATATAGATTTGCTGCATAATAGGTTTCCCCTTTTGCAGGAATTTATAATCAGAAAATTGTTATGACATTCTTTTATGTCTTGTTTGTCCTGTAACATACTTCAAGAAGCAGCATAGCTGATCGTTTCCGAAAATCTTAAGGACTTAACGGTGTGAGTTTCCCTCCTCCAATCAGCTTAGAAGCCATCATACGCAGGGCAGACTTGGAGCGTTTCCAGGTCAATTAGTTAGATGTTTACTGTTTATGTTAAGTAGTTTAATATAAAAGATAGTTTAGTTAGATTTATATTACATTGTTTAATTTCAGTAAGATAGATTAGATTGTTTGATTTTAGTAGTTTTTTATTTCCTTTTCATAAAACATAAAAGATAAAAAATAGATTCTTGGCTGTCTCAGGGCAGCGAACACATGAGTTTCGCAGGTTTTGATCAAATCTGTAGGCTGTCCATAGTGTACATTTATGAATAAGAAATAACGCAGATGGTAATTAGGCAGTTGATTTGAGTTATTATAATCATAATTAGTATCTTGTAAATATATAATAGTTAGTAGTTTATATCTAGATTAGTGTAGTTAGTTTAATTTTGATTTATTAGTTTCTAGTTTCCCCTAATTTAGTTTGATTTCTTTTATTTAGTTAGTTAGTTTGTTTTAGTTTGTTTTATTAGTTTCTAGTTTCTTTAGTTTAGATTACTTAGCTCAGATCACTTTTCTCTTTGGTTTCCTTAGGAGACCTTAGAGCGGCCAACGAAGCCGTTAAACTCGTCAGGGTGGTCCATTCCAAACGGCTTGGGTTATTTAGACAACCCCGGACCGGTTCCACTCTCCCAGTTGACGGATGGACTGTTTCGCCCGTCAACAATGTGGTGCTTGGATTCCTTAAACTTGGCTATACCTTTAGTTTACTGGACTACATCCACAAGAATGTTTCATACATTGGCTATGCATTGTTGTATTTCTTCAAGCATCATCACAAATACAGTGTTATTTTCCTGGTGATTTTTATTGTCCTTGGCCTTCCATAGGGAATTGTATCTAGCCGCATAGCACTTTCCTTTCTTATCCACAAAGGCTTAAAACTTTGGCTCCTGCCACCCTACCAAAGCTATGAAAATGATGAGCCAAGAATAATGGAACTCAGTTCCATTATCCTTCGCATCTCTACAATCAATCAATAATTGGTTCATGAGGTATGACACCCAACTAAATATTAATCCCTTCATGCACTACGTGGCTACTACGATGACCCTTGTTAGAGCCTCTTATTTCCTAAACTTTCTCAGTATCTTACAAGCCATGATCGTGTTGACTGTATAAATTTTAATACAAATTATGTATTGCTTGGATTCTCCTGATCTAACAATTATATGTCACTGTTAAATACAAAATCGCTTCTACAAATGTTCTTGCAGAATTTAAAACATGATCGCCAATTGCAATATCAAGAAGAAAGATCAATCACACATAACACAGATGTTTTACCGGGAAATCATAAAGCTAAAAACCCCACTATCATATATTATGTATATTTCATGGATCATGAAACAATCTCATAAAAAAATATAATCCAAGAGCTCTCAATACAATATACAATCGTCTCACACTGTCATACAAAAATTGGCAAATTCATGTGCCAATTTACTGCTTCCAAACAACCTGCCTCCTCTGCGCAATCCCTGCTAATGGAAATCCCTGCAATGAATGAAATTCCTCTTGCCTAGGCTGTGCAATCCTCATGGGCACATCCAATGTGTGTGTTGCTGCATGAGTGCACCCACTAAAAGTCACAACTAATAATCAAATTGTCCCTTTCACATGTTATCTCAACTGGGTCTCCATTGTATCCGACATGCATGTAGTTAACAATGGTAAATCTTCAGTTGCACGTGAGATCACTGATTGTGAATTAATTAATAATTAATTCACTGATCTCTCACTAGTGTAAGTTCAGTTACAACTAGTACAATTGAGCTTAACTCACTTAACTGAGTTTAACTACTTCACAACTCACATAACTACACATCCAACTTTGTTACAACTTCGAATCACTCAGTTACAACTAATTCGACTTGCATGTCCCACTAGTCAACCTTTGAACTCGAATTTCCTATAACTAACTGATTTTCCACTTAAGTTAACTATTTCCAAGTGCTCATTGAGAATAGACTAATATTTATTGTCCAACTATTATTAAGGGATAATAATATTTGACATACATCTATAAATAGAATTTTCTCACCATCTATAAATAGACATCATCTATAAATAGAATTTGCTCATCATCTAAAACTAGCCTTCCACCTAAAAATAGCCTGAGGCTCCATCCTAGTGGAGGTGCATAATTTTCACTATGATCTTCTTTTTGAATCTCAACACTCCCTCTCAACAAGAAAGGGATTATCCTTCACCATGATCCTGTCTCTATGGTATTCAAATTTGCTCTTGGTGAGCGCCTTCGTCAGAATGTCTGCATCTTGATCTTCCATACGAATGTACTGAAGCAACATGATCTTCCACTGCACACAATCTCTGATATGATGATATTNTATATATATATATATATATATATATATATATATATGCTTAGATCTATCATGAAACACGGGATTAATTGAGAGTTTAATGCAACTCTGATTATCACAATGAATCACTATCAGATCTAAATGAGAACCAAACAAACCAACCAAGATATTTCTCATCTAGATAGCCTCACTTGTAGCTTGACTCACTGCCATGTATTCCACTTCCACTGAACTGAGTGCCACAGATCTCTGTTTCCTACTGTACCAAGAAACAACTATAGATCCAATACTAAAGATCCCCCCTGATGTTCTCTTTCTTTCTGTTGGGCTGCCCACCCAATCTGCATCTGTGAAGCCATGAAAATTCACCTCATCTATCTGTCTGTACCATAAGACATACTCAGGTGTGCCCCTCAGGTATCTTAGGACATGCTTACCCACCTTCCAAATGATCTTGGTAGGCTTAACCATCGCTTGACTCAGCTGGTTAACCACATAGCAAATGTTTGATCTCGTATTCACTAAATACATTAGCAAACCCACTAATTGTTGATAGACAATAGCATCCACTACCTCTCTAGAAGTAGCATCTTCTTTCCTCTAGTTTCCTAGAAGAGGAGTATCCATGGGTTTGCATCCCTCCATGTGAAACTTACCCAGTATCTCCCTTGCATACTTTCCTTGAAACACAAAAAGTTCACCATCTCGCTGCCATATTTCCAATCCAAGGAAATAATGAAGGAGGCCCATATCCTTCATCTCAAACTCCTTTGCAAGGTCCTCCTTGCATGAGTGTATCGGCTTCTCATCACCAGTTAGTATTAAATCATCAACATAAATAACAATGATTAAAAGCTTACCCTCCACCATAATTTGGTATAGGTTTTCATCCGCTTCACTTTTGGTGGAGCCTAGTTCGGTGAAATAGCTGTCTATCTGAATGTACCAAGCACAGAGTACTTGCTTCAGTCCATACAACACTCTTTTGAGTCAGAACACATGCGAATCGCTGCTAAATATCTCAAATCCTTCAGGATTCTCTATGTACACTTCTTCCTCAATGATCCCATTGAGTAACACATTTTTTACATCCATCTGATGAATGCGCCAGCCCAATTGTGATGAGAGAGAAAGGGTGGTCCTTATGGAAGAATATCATGCAACAGGTGCAAAGGTTTCTTCATAATATATCCCCTCGATCTGTGAGAAGCCCCAAGCCACAAATTTGGCCTTGTATTTCTCCACACTCCCATCATCAACTTCCTTTACCTTGTAGATCCATCTCAAACCTAACACTAATTTGTCGACTAGTCTTGGGACAATTTCCCATGCATTGTTTTTGACAATGGAGTCATACTCCTCCACCATTGCATCAACCCAAGTGGGATCCTGCACTTCTTCTTGAAAGGAAGATGGTTCAGTCACAATACATTTTCTCATGAGAGCCATGTATCCAGTAAATCGATCAGGAGACCGTCTCTATCTGCTCTGTGAAGTAGGGGCTCCTACATTCTATGCAACATCTAGTCTCAATCTATCAGCTTCCGTGGTGCACTTTCTACCATTTCTGATGGATGGCTCTGCATGAGTGGATTCCTCCACTCCATGAACCTCCTCATGTGGCTGATCCACATCTTGAGACTCATCTTTGGGAACCAATAGTTCCTCCTCTGCATGCAAGTCTAGCTCCCTCTCAAGCAACAACCACATGTATTTACCCTCAATGAATTTTATATCCCGTTGCATAACAGTCATCTTACTATTAGGAAAATACACACGATAATTATGGGGTGTTTTTGTGTACCCCAAAAATATCCCAACTTTAGCAGTTGGCTCCATCTTCTTCCTGGCATTCTTGGTCACATGCACATAAACAGATGAGCCAAAAATATTAAAATGAGAAACATCAGGTTTATTACCAATGAAAGCTTCTTCAGGTGTACTAATGCAAAGTACTCTATGAGGACAACGATTTTTCACATAAACCACAGTGTTGCATGCTTCCACCCGCAAATGCATTGGTAGGCCCTGATCATGCAACATCGCTTGTGCTACACCCACGATCGTTCTGTTCTTCCTCTCCACGACCCCATTTTGTTGTGGGTTATGAGGCACTATGAGTTCTCTTTGAATTCCTTCTTTGCTGCAGAAGTATTTGAATTCATTAGAGATGTATTCTCCACCATTATCTCTCCTCAGAGCCTTCACTTGCTTCCCCGCCTCTTTCTCCACCAATGCTTTAAACTCATAGAACTTTTATAATGTTTGTTCCTTCTTCTGCATGAGGAAGATCCAACATTTACAAGAAAAGTCATCAACAAAAATAACATAATACTTATGTTTTGTTGTTGAAGCAACCGAGAATGGTCCACACATGTTTATGTGAACTCTCTCTAGGATCACAAAAGCACGATTCTCTTTTTCATGAAAGGTGGAATTTACATACTTCCCCATGGTGCAACCCTTGCACTGATCTAACTGAGCAAGTGTTCCCATTGGAAGTCTAGTAGATATTTGTTGCATGATTTTCAAGGCTCCATGATGAAGATGACCCAATCGCTTGTGCCATAATTCGCCCTCATCCTAACTCATCACTTTTTTTGCCTTGCCCATCATGGAAGTGTAGCCATCTACCTCCAGATTGTAGAGATGCTTAACTCAAATCCCTATCTTCTTGACTTGACCCGTTGTTTTATGTCACAGAAAATATTTTCCACCGCTGAAAACAACATCATAGCCTCTATCCTCCAACATTGCGACTGAGACCAAGTTTTTCTTTAGACCTAGAACATGCATAACACATTTCAACTAAAATGGTTTACCTGACTCCCTCTAAAAGGTAATGGTACCAATGCCAGTCACACTGTATCATCCATCATCTCCCATATCTATATTCATTTTGAGATCTTTCTCCTTCATGTCACTGAAAATATCCTTATCTCCCATCATGTGGAAGGAAGCGCCACTATCCAAATACCACACTGATCCCAATGCACTTGACGCAATGCATGCGATCAAGGAGAATTCAAGTTCAAATTGTGAGGCAAGGGCCTCACCAGCTGCAGCTCCAACAACCTTCTTGTTCTTCTTCTTCTGCGGACAATTAGTAGCAATATGCCCATGTTCGTGACAATGAAAACACTTCACTTTGGAAGAATCCATCTTCTTTCCTTTAGACTCATATTTTGAACGAAATTTCTTCCCCTTCCCTTTCCTTGCCTTGGCAGCCAAAGCACAATCATCTTCATCATCATGCTTTGATGAAGAGCCATCTCTGGTGTTCTGCCTGAACTCCTGCTGCACTAGATCCGACCATAGTCGTTCCCAATCTGGCAATTTTTTTCTTCCATTGACAAAGTCTTGATAAATGTGCCAACTCTTGGGAAGTCCTAGGAGAGCCAATCTCACCAAATCATCATCAGTGACTATTATTCCCACACTCTGCAGCTCATCCTGACATTGGACAAACTTCGTGAGATATTTTGGAATGGAGTCGCCCTTCTCCATCTTGATCTTCCTGAGTTTATCTTTGAGCACCAATTTCCTATGGTCGCTGTTGTTTTGGAATAGATCCGTCAAAGTCTTCCACATTGCATATGGTGTGGCTTTTCCATGGAGGCTTGAGACAATGTGGTATCATACTCCCTCTAATAGGATCCTCCTCACCTTTGCCACTTTCTTTTACCATGCATCAATATTTGCAGCATCTGCAACATCTAGCTTAGGAACATCTTTGTCAATGAATTCCTTCAAGCCATTGTCTTCGAGTACTTCCTCCATCCTGTCCTTCCAAGAAATGTAGTTTGAGATTCCCTCGAGTGCATACTCTAACCTCAAGCCATTGAAATCCATTTCGATCTTGAATCATTTGTAGCACCAAGAAAGTCTTTTTGCAAATTTGAATTCTATCCAGTCACAAACTCAGCTTCTGCTTCACTTCTGCAATTCTCTGCGCTCTAATACCATGTAGAAATTTTAATACAAATTATGTATTGCCTAGATTCTCCTGATCTAACAATTATATGCCACTGTTAAATATAGAATCGGTTCTACAAATATTCTTTCGGAGTTTAAAACACGATTGCCAATTGCAATATCAAGAAGAAAGATCAATCACACATAACACAAATGTTTTACAGAGAAATCATAAAGCTAAAAACTCCACTATCATATATTATGTATATTTCATGGATCATGAAACAATCTCACACAAAAATCTAATCCAAGAGCTCTCAGTGAAAAATACAATCGTCTCACACTGTCATACAAAAATTGGCAAATTCATGTGCCAATTTACTGCTTCCAGATAGCCTGCCTCCTTTGCGTAATCCCTGCTAATGGAAATCCCCGCAATGAATGAAATTCCTCTTGCCTAGGCTACACAATCCTCATGGGAACATCCAATGTGTGTGTGGTTGCATGAGTGCACCCACTAAAAGTCACAACTGATAGTCAAACTGTCCCTTTCACCTATTATCTCAAATGGGTCTCCACTGGATCTAACATGCATGTAGTTAATAGTGGTAAATCTTCAATTGCATGAGAGATCACTGATTGTGAATTAATTAATAATTAATTCACTGATCTCTCACTAGTGTAAGTTCAATTACAACTAGTACAACTAAGCTTAACTCACTTAACCGAGTTAAACTACTTCACAACTCACATAACTACACATCCAACTTTGTTACAACTTCGAATCACTTAGTTACAACTAATTCGACTTGCATGTCCCACCAGTCTACCTTTGAACTCGAATTTCCTATAGCTAACTAATTTTCCACTTCATTTAACTATTTCCAAGTGCTCATTGAGAATAGAATAATATTTATTGTCCAACTATTATTAAGGGATAATAATAGTCGACATACATCTATAAATAGAATTTTCTCACCATCTATAAATAGACATCATCTATAAATAGAATTTGCTCATCATCTAAAAATAGACTTCCACCTAAAAATAGCCTGAGGCTCCATCCTAGTGTAGGTGCATAATTTTCACTAGGATCTTCTTGTTGAATCTCAACACTGGCAAACCTTGTCGTATTTTAATTGATATCTCTGAGTAGAATTCCCTTGTTTCCCCCCGCTGTTGTGAAATCATGCTTTTACCAGTTCAACGATCTCCTTCTCGCGTGCCTTGTTTTCAAATTACTCCTTTGTCTTTGCGCCTACTGTCGGTAATCCCGTAATCTTGGTGATCAATTCCACATCTGGTTGTATCGGCCTATCATCCAAAGGATACCACCATGTACCCGGGATAACAACTATTTGACATGAAGCCCAACATTTTAACCACGCCCAAAGTGCGATATGTACAGGAGGTTCATTATCATGGAGTTGTAAAGCCCTGTTAACCACTGCACGAGCTCCATTATTGGTTTTCCTAGGGGTCCAATTTCCCTTGTGTTTTCTTAGTAGACTTCTTCGGCCAAATCTGGGAGTTTGGTCGCATCGCACACATCATGGTCTGAGTACCTAAGTTTTAGTACCTTTCCGATCATGTTGTCCACAGTGACCACTACGTCTGGTAGGTATGGAAGTGTAATGTTCGTGGCGTCATGCACCTTTCTTTTCTTCTTGCTATCAAGGAAATCCCCCCTATACTAGTTCTAGGTACAGGAAGAGCACTGACTTCCCTTAAAAGACTATTCTACCCCTAATTTACCCTAAAACTAGCTAAACTGAATGACAATATAGAGGAAAGAAGGTAAATACATGTACCTTTGGTCCTTGCGGCTAGTGTAGACCTCTTTCGCCTTGTTGCAACCTTTTGGATTGTTGGTCTCCTCCCAAAGATGACTTGCAAAAACCCTAGAAGAAAAATGCTACAACATACAATATCTACTTATTACTTTCAATGTTAGATAAATACATAAATGCATAAATAAAATGAAATAAAATAGACATGATGTTTGGGACAAGAAATAACTCTTTTATTTAATATGAAGATTACAAAAGATTACAACCTTCATCGACTGATCCTCCATGAACCAGGTCTGAGCTCTTCTATCATGGCTCCATGTTCTCCAATCCCATGCAAAATTCTCACAACCAACTCATCTCTTGAAAAAGGGGAAAGTATTGTATTAGGAGAAAGGGTTTGAGGGGAATGCTGAGGTAAAAACTCAGAAAGGGAGGAAAAACTTAGGTTAGAAAGGGGAAGGGATTTTGGTAGAGTTTACTTGTTCTCTTGCATGCTATTTTAAATGATACCCCAAGACCTCTTTTTATACGATAAAAATATGGTTAATTGGTTAGGAGATGGAATACAATGGGTAAAATGGTTGGGGAACCCTCTATAGCCCGAATTTCTTGTAATTTTATATTTTTTGAAATTTTTGGAGGCAAACGTGGGTTGTCTAGTATGCAAATCATGTATGTGTGTGGGCTTACTAGTATGCATATTGTGTGTGTACGTGGGCTATCATTTTAGTAGGAAGCATACACTTTCCAAAAAATGGTTTTTTAAGAAGAAGCCTCAACAGTATTTTGGTAAAATACGTAAGTGGAAAGGATAATGTCATGTATTCATAGGTAAGGAATTTTTGGACTATAAAGATGCTCCCTAATGTGTGAGGTCAAAAGAGAAATCGATGGCCGAAACACATTACAATATCTTTACCAGTGGGAAGACACCGAGTCGAGTGAGCCCGGGATGAGTGTTTGGGAGCATGCCATCTGGAAAATAATGATAATATCTTCGAGGAGGGATTACCCATGCTTGGGATGAACTAATCATGGATTCCAATCAAGTACAATGTATATCCATGTCATATATAAATGTCTATATAAAGTGTATCCGCGAGAAATACACAATGGATCTACATCTCAAAATCATTTAAGAGATACAAGTGCAATTTAATATGCATCTTCAAGAAGCATTGATGCCTACAGCTGGAGATGAAAACTTCATAGCTCGAGCAACAACTTCAATATCTTCAACAAATCAGGTAGGAGTACAATAGTAGTGTAAGACTCACTACCCTGAGGTCTTCGACATGCCATCGGGAAAAGACTGGAGGATATCGATCATCAAGTACATAGCTTCATCGATTTTGAATTCGAACTTGACTCGACTCTTGGGATGGGCAAATCATGAAAGTCAAGAGATAAATTGCAGAATGGATGACTCGGGTTGGATAAAAATTCCCTTGGATAAAATAATAACACAAATGATGAGACTTAGGTAGCTTAATATTTGACATAAGTCTGTGATACATGAGGCACCACAAAATCTCCATATGTTTGGAAGAGTAACCAAATGGAGGAGGACACAACTCTATGTAACGAGAACAACTTCCTAAGGTCATACTATATCCCAATGATTGGCGAACAAAAGAAAGGATGTTCTTTGTCCAAATGAGACTATATTGCTGCCTAAAAAAGAGAAGGTATATCTCATCCCCTCTTTTTGGAATGTTTGATTTTTTTGTCCTTTTCAAAATTTTAACAAGGTTGAAAAAGAATAAAAGAATGCTATGTTACAAAGGAGGAATGAGTGTCGTGGGAAAGAAAACTAGTTCTGAGCGCATGGAACATACTTATTCTTAGTGCAAGGAGGCATGTGCAAGATAAGGACACTCGGGAAAATTCCTCCATGGGTCAAGGTGTTAGATTGCAAGGGAAAAAGTGTTGCAAGGCTTGCATTTAAGGAATGCTTTGAAGGTTCATTTAATAACAACATGAAATTGACATTAGGCCAAAGACGCAAGGATGAGACATGCGATGTGATTAGGCATGACACAACAAGAATCCTTCCATGTTGATTTTTACGAGCCTAGAGAAGGTAAGATTGATGGTTTTTTACATTTAGAGAGTCTGAAAAATGCTAAAAGAAGAATAGTCCAGTAGTCCAGTCAGCTTGAAAAAGGGTTAAACGTATACCTAAAGGACGTTTCTTCAAAACCATTTTAACAAGTGTGAGATAAACAAGATCACTCGGTATATTTTCAATTTTAAGGTGTCTGAAAAAGAGCTTAACTATGGACTCACAACCTTTTTCTAAGTTTAGTCTCCTTAGCCCAAAAAAGCATAAAATATAACTGAGGAGAACTCTCTCAGCGAGATGTGTCTCCCAAGGTGTACCTTTTTCTTGGATAATCTATATGTTGGAAAAGGGTTAAACTTATGCCAAATATATGTTCTTTTTGGACCAATTAACGAGTGTGAAAGTAACAAGGTCACTTGACAATCTTTTCATATTTAGGGAGTCTCAAAAGATCTTAAGTATGGACTTTGAGGGGGTTCCTTTTTCATAGATAATCCCCAGGCCCAAAAAAGAGATAAACCAAAACCAAGGAGAATGGCCCTTTTTAAAACATTTAGTCCCTCAGGCTTGAAAAAGGGTTAAACTTATGCTTGCGAATACTCTCCTAATGAACCAAATCTCCTAGGGTATACCTTTATTCGTGAATTAACCATCCAGACTGAAAAAGGGGTAAACTACCATTGGACAGATGTGCCTTCAAATTTTATTTTGGCAAGCGTGAAGGTCAACAAGATCTCTCAACAAGATTTTAATTTTTAGAGAGTCTGAAAATGGATTAAAGAAGACTCCAAGGGGGCTTGTTTTCTTAAGTAAACTAAATGAGATCAAAAATAATAAATAAGCTCTCGTAAGATATTTCTTTCAAAGTTTTTAAATGAGCTTGAAAGACAACAAACCAAACTCATAGGGAGTATCGTGGGAAAGGCCAAGAATAATGATGAAGAAGAAGGATGAGGCTTCAAAACAAAGTCATGGCGGGACTAAAATGGGGCACCCATTCCTATGAAGTAGTTCGACATGGGAACCAAATGGAAAACAAGGTTCTAACTAGGATTCCCATGGAAGGAAGTCTCTACCACATAAAGTATGACACACTTATTAGCAAGGAAGGTTAGTGTCGCAATTTGGTGGGGTCGATCCTAAGGCCAAATGAACCAGGAAACAGATAATGAAAAAATTAAAGTAGGGAAAAACCTAACCTATATGCCAATTTCAAGGTCAATACCTGTCAGAACAGATCGATATGATGAACAAATGTCAAAGAAAAATGTCTCCAAGATTTTTCATATAAATCCAATAACACTCATTCGAAAGTTAATAAATCCAATATAGAGAAAAAATTCAGAAAATAAGAGGTGTTACTAAATACAAAACTTGAAAACAACAAACCTATACTATACACTATGGTACAAAGAACCACATAGCCTTACATCTCATTCATAGTGTTGGTTCAGGTATATCCCGTTGCTAGGCTCTGACCAAGAGTCTCTTCGATAGTCAACCTAGAAAGTCTCCCAAAAGGGAAGAAAACACAAACCATAGTGTAAGTCTTCCCATGGTATAGAAACTGTAGTCATGGCTTCAAGGATATCCTCATCTGAAGAAAATTCAATATCCAAGAAATCACGTGAATGAGGAGGGTCGATAGTCCCAAAGAGATAAGTAAATTGACCACATTACATATGAGGATGGAGGTTCTGGCCAGGACTGATAGAGTCTATCAGCGAAGAATCACAAGCACAAAGGATTGAAGATCTACAAACAGTGATATTAGACTCGAAAGGAAACTCAAAATAACTTGAACCAAGAGGGGGAAGCAAGGGCTCCCATGCCCCCATTGGATAAACCAAATGATCAGTTGATGATACTGTGTCTCAATAAGGAAGACATAATTGCACAAGTTCCTTCTCAGAAGAAACTGAACATCGAGGGTAAAATGCCACACAATTAACCCGTGGTGGGGTAGAGTCTACACGAACACAAGGAACATATAAAGGGTCAGTCTGAACTAACACCAAATTAGGATGGTGATTATCATATGCCAACTGTTCAATAGTAACAATTCTTCCATTGTGAAGGAAATCAATCACCCGAAAGAGCGTAGACACCACAACATTCATAACATATACATAATCACGCCTGAGAAACATATTGAAATCTAACGGGCCTTACACCACTATAAAATCGACAAGGACAATCTTACCACCTAATGAGATAGGCAACTGAGGAAGAATCCCCAATCATTCACTAGAACATCTATCAAAATCCAACAACTCATGTGAAGCAAACACAAGCTCGGGATATCCCAAGGCATTCCAGGCTGAGGAGGATAAAATACTTGCAGAGGCTCCTTCATGAATACATCGTTAAATGTTTTTTGAATTAAATTCAACCCTTATTTGAAAAGGTGCAAAAGAAGGAAGGCAGAGCTCAACAAGGTCATTCCAATCAAAGGAAACCATCCTAGGACTTGGAGGGGGTGTGATTGAAGTGAGCATAATGCCTCCTTGTTCTGAAAGTACTAAACTGGAAATGCTAAAAACATAGTCAATAGACACATCACTCCTCATTAGAAGAGTGGTATCAACCAAATATTACATTGGTGTGACCACTTTGGTAGACTCGGCACTCTCTAAGAGAAGAGTGGGATCAACTGAATATTGCATCAGCTTGACCACTTTTTTAGACTCGACACTCTCTAAGAGAACAGTGGGATCAGATGAATATTGCATCGACATGACCACTTTCTTAACCATTGGCTAAATAGACTGTGAGACAACATGGTCTAAAGGTACATCACCCCCCAAAAGAGGACTAGGATCAGCCGAAGATTGCCTTGACATGACCACTTTATCAACCATTGGTTGAATAGGATGTGAGACAACATGGTATAAATTCACATCACCCCCCAAAAGAGGAGTGGGAGCAGCCGATGATTGCATCGACATGACCACTTTATCAACCACTAGTTGAATACACTGCAAGAAAACATGGTCTAAAGGTGCATCACTGCCCAAAAGAGGAGTGGGATCAACTAAATATTGCATCAACATGATCACTTTCTCAACCTCTGGCTAAATAGGTTGTGAGGAAACATCAAAAGACTCAGAATCAGAAGATCTTGTAGACAAGGACCACAATCTTCGTGTCTACAAAGCTTACAAGGGAACTTAGGCTTATGTCCCATCCATCTAGGTTTCTCAATAGAATCAATGCCCCCAACATGAATAGCAGTGGTTGGTTTCTTGTCCTCAACATGACTCGCAGAGGTTGTTGACAATTCTCCAACATGACTAACAGAGGTTGGTTGTTGAACTCCAGTATGACTCACAGGGACTAGGTCTGCACCCCTAGCATGACTTGCATAGGTTGGTTACACGTCTCCAACATGACTTGCAAAGTTTGGTGATAGGTTGATAACATGACTCACAGAGGCTATAAACATGTTGCCAGTATGACTAGCAATGAATGGACTTTTCCCCCCAACATGACTAGCAAAGGTTGGGTGTTGGTCTTCAACATGACTTGTAGAGGTTGACGACCTATCTCCAATGTGACTTACAGAGGTTGGTGATTTATTATTTTTATTCTTCCTCTTTCTATTCTGTTTATACTTTCGGTTACTAGTAGATATAATTTCACTAGAGAAGGCAAAAGGAGGAGGAGAAGAATTTACCGACAAAGTAACATCAACATGATTCCCATGACATAAGGTTCTTAACTGAGAAGCTTCAATATCATTAGGGACATTGGAATGGTACCCAACCAAACCGATAGTCCCACATTCAACCTAGGAATGTACAAATTGGCCATCAAAGGGATACCAACATTTCCAAAGAAAGGAAAAGCACAAGAATCGCCTTTCAAAGGGGTTCCTTGGTTGGTATCATTGGTAACGTTTTTCATGAAGATATTATGCACAAGTCTTCCCTTGCGGGATCGTTTAAGTCTATAAAAGTCTCACACACTGACTCTATTAAACTAGTGTTATAAAAAAATATGCCTATAAGGAGGTGACTCCACGTTTCTAAGTGGAAGACCAAAAATTCCTCACGACCGATAGAGTGGGAAGTATACTGCCTTAGGTTAGAGGCCCAAATAAATGACTGACTAACTCACTATGGAAAACTAGGGAGCATAGGGAAAACCACTAAGAAGAAAATCCTAAAAAGATACAAACCAAACAAACCACCCTTCTGAATTCTTCCGACCCAAGGAGATGAACTCCTAATATTCCAAAGTATTCACAAAGGAAAATGACTGGCTAGGAGAAATAGTTACCTAGACCTCCGACCGACAGTCCCTTCGGGTGTCACCCAGAGATTACAGAGTCTACCTCAGGTACCTTGATACACCCCTCACAATCACCTATGTGTCAACCTATATAATGGAAACTATGCCACCAAATTATAATCAACAACCAAGGGAGTACATTCAACAGTCGGGCGAGTGTATGGGGAGGGTAACTAAGCCTGAATATCCTCCTAAGGCCTGAAACAAAACAAGGCTAGAATCATTCTTATATTACCTTGGATGGATCCAAGTCTCTTAGAGGTTTGACACAATTCGTGCCAGTAACGCTACATGATTCACCCCTAATACACACTCTCCCAAACACTTTGTCGGAATCATGAGTGGATATATCTGTCATCGTCCTCCACGTGGCCTTGTGTTTGACTCATGTGTTAGAGGAACTTCCTGGATGGAGTAATTACAAAGTGGATTTTTTACACCCTAGCACAAACTCCTAAGTTACGTTTTGGTTGGCCTTGGAGAGTTTACCTCTCCACACCTAATCCAAGGCCCTAGCCTAAGATATTGGTGAACCCTAGAAAAAGTGTTACTAATATCTTTTAGATTAGCACATTCATTTTAGGGGATTTTATTACTGAAGGAATATAAGCACAGATTATATTGTTTGAGACTCTGGTGAAAAATAAACTAATTAGAACACTGGCAAAAAATACTTTACACTAATTCTACAAATGAAAAGAGCTTCAACCAAAAATCATGAACAATCCTTCAAACAAAAAGATGTAATATTTTCTCCTTTCCATGCAAAATGCACAATGAAACTTTTGAGTGAAACAAAAGAGAAAATGAAAGGATTTTCTTTCTAATTTTTCTTTTGAAATTATTTAAAGATGAGAAGAAAAAAGAACCCTCTACTAATTTCTTTTTCTTTTTCAAATAACAATGCAAAGCAAATGAAAAGAAAGAAAAAGAATTAAAAAAATAGTTTTTTTTTTTTTAAATTTTCTTCCAATCAAAGAAGAACTAACAAAAGATGCTAAAAGAAACTGCAGAATATACAATTCATGCCCCTTGACCATGAGGGGGAATATTTTTTACAAATGAAACTATTTTTTCTTAAAATTCAAGCTAAAAATAAGCCAAAAATGCTTGGAAACATAGAGAGACAAAAGGATTTTTTTATTTTTTTTTTAATTTCATAAACAATATGAGCCTACAAAATGTCTAAACCCCAAACAATAGAAACTTATAGAACTTAGGAAGACCTGGGAACTACAAGTTTCCTGTAGGAAATGGAAAATATTTTGAAAAAATCTCCAAAACAACAAAAATGTGTGTTTTGCATGACCAACCTGCATATGTACGCGGTCTAAGTATAGTGCAAAATGCGTATGTACACGTGTTGTACAAAGAACAAGGTGCGTACACTTCTACAAATTTTCGAAAACATAAAAAGTTTGGATCGACAACTTGGGAAAGGGAATATCGTAGGCACTTGGAAGGTGACCAGAGATCCAACCCGAGTCATTAACTTGTAAATCTAAAAAAAAATTAAAGAAATCAAATTAAACCAAAACCACCCACGAAGACCCTAGAGAGACTCCCCAATGGAGTCACCAATTCCGCTATTGGGGAAATTCCCCCTATACTGGGTCTAGGTATAGGAAGAGCACTGACTTCACTTAAAATAATGTTCTACCCCTAATATACCCCAAAAATATCTAAATAGAATGACAAGAGAGAGGAAATAAGGTCAATAGATGTACCTTTGGTCCTTGCGGCTAGTGTAGATCTCTTTCACCTTGTTGCAACCTTCTGGGTTGCTAGTCTCCTCCCAAAGTTGACCTGCAAAAACCTTAGAAGAACAATGCTACAACATACAATCTCTACTTATTACTTTCAATGTTAGATAAAGACATAAATGCATAAATCAAATGAAATAAAATAGACACGATGTTTGAGACAAGAAAGAACTCTTTTATTCAATATGAAGATTACAAAACATTACAACCTTCATCGGCTAACGCTCCATAAACTAGGTCCGGGATCCTCTATCATGGCTCCAAGTGCTCCAATCCCATGCAAAATTCTTACAACCAACTCATCTCTTTAAAAATGGGAAAGGATTTTATTAGGATAAAGGGTTTGAGAGGAATGTTGAGGCAAAAACTCAGAAAGGGAGGCAAAAATTGGGCTAGAAAGGAGAAGGGATTTTGGCAGAGTTTACTTGTTCTCTTTCTTGTTGTTGTAAATAAGACCCCAATATCTCTTTTTATATGAGAAAAATATGGTTATTCAGTTTGGGGACGAGATACAATGGGGAAAATGTTTGGGAAACCCTCTATAGCCCGTAAACTCTGCTGAATTCCTTGCAATTTTATATTTTTTACAATTTTTGGGGGTAAACGCGGGTTGTCTAGTATGCATCTTGTGTATGTACACGGGATGACTAGTATACAGATCACGTGTGTACATGGGATATGAGTTCAACATGGTGCATACACTTTCCAAAAAATGTTTTTTTAAGAAGAAGCCTCAACAGTATTTTGGAAAAATGTGTAAGTCGAAAGGCTAATGTCATGTATGCATAGGTAAGATATTTTTGGACTATAACACTTCCTGACAGCAGATGGGCCTGCCTCTACTGTTTCTATGTCATATTCTTGCCCCTCGGAGTTTGAATGGTTGGTGATGTCCTTGACCAACACCTCTTCTTTGTCGTGGCCCTGTTTTTGACCCGTCATTTCATCAAGTTTCGCCAGTGTTTCAGGATTAGGGTTTGAAATACCATTTTAGGTCCCAAAACTCTTCCCTACTTCCCCTTGTTCTTTTTTCAATGTTTCCTCCTCAACCCATGTCGGGCTGATTGACTTTGTCTCAGAAGTAGTGACATCTTCAAGATCGACGACATTCTCGGGATCCCTCATCGTTTCCTTCAGCCTTTGGCTCTGTCGGGTAACTCGTACGTATTAGCTTGAGGCGCCAAACTTTGGTGGTGTCATGTTTTATATGATTCAAACCTTCACTCTTTTCTTCTCATAATTATATATAGGGAATGCACTTGTATCTTTCTCTGTGTTCAAAAATCACTAAGTGTCGAACTAATGCGTGCTTTCCACACTTTATAGACTCGACCGTAATTGTTTTTCACTTTTTCTGTGCATTTGCGTCGACTGCAATTTTCCTATGTGTTGTCTTTTCATGTTGTTTCAGTAATTGTTGTGGGCAACTTTTTTTCCTTTTATCCTATTGTTTTGTCAACTTTTTCCTCTTTTTGTGTTTTTCTTCTTCTTCTATTTTTGTGTTCCTTTTTCTTCTTCTACTAATTTTTATTTATTTTTATCAGTTTTCTTTCCTAATATCTACTATAGTACACTATATACATGAATTTCGTATTGTGCTATAACTTTTAAGAGTTAGTAGGTCAACTGTCCTTTTATAGTTTCAATCGACTATAGTTTTTTCAGCTTTGTTCCTCCCAAGTCCTTTAGCTGCATAGATCACCCATCTGTGACAGTCTTTACTTCATATGGCTCTAGAAAATGCATTCTAAACTTACCAGTGTGTTGCAAGCAATTGTTTTCATAGAGAAGAACTAGGCCTTGTTGATTAAGGTTGGTTGTCATTGATGTCAACCCTTGAAGAAAGTCCTATAGCACAAAGGTTTTGGTAATGGACCCAAGGTTGTTTCATGTATAATGATATAAGTTTTAATATATTTTAATATAATATTATTATATATAGATATTACATTTCATTCCATTTCTTGTGGTATGTGGAACATCACATAACGCCTCACGGTTAGAGAGTTATGGCCATGTGAAGTTGGAGAACCCAGGTTTGGGTCATGGAACAAGCTTTTTTGATGGATAACAATATGAGTTTTGATAGATTTGAAGGTAATACTACTATATATGGATAGTACATGTTATTTCATTTCTGGTGGTATGTGAAACGTCACATAAATCCTCACAGTTTGAGAGTTATGGCCTTACGAAGTTGGAGGACCCTCATATGTCATCAAGAAGCTCCAAAAGGTCAAAGTAGTCAAAGTGGTTTAAGAGATTTTAGAAGGTAAATAATAAAGTGAAGAGATGAGTGTACTATAATTCAAAGTGAATACAAAATAAATTATTTAAATAATAAATTTATTGGAGAAATTAGAAGTGGGTTAACCCTAAAATAAGGAAAGTGGGCAAAGCGACCTAGAAGATGTTTTTAAGGAAGCTACTTGGAGAGTATAAATAAGAGGCAAGGCTCTCTAATTTTAATTACACTTGATAATATTGAATATCTATAGGTTTCTGAGGTAACCAAAGGATATCTAAGATGAATTTGTGAGGGAAGGTGAAGAAAAGAAGGCCGAAATTCAAGGAAGGATAAATTCTTTTGATGATGCTTTCTAAGGTATGTTATTTACAGGTCATCTCACCATTTTCATAATAACATTTTTTATAGAATGATTCAGACCATGAAATTTCTATTCCATTGAGGAAACATATCCAAGTATCTATGGTAAAAAATTCAGCTTGTGGGTCATTTTATTTTTGGAGTTACACTCCGTGGAAAATAGGGTCTGTGGCTAGTCTTGAAACTAGTCTAAAACAGGTGTTTCGGGTAAAAATGTCATAACTTCTTCATAAAAGATCCAAATTTAGTAAAACTAGATGTGTTGGTTATATTAAAGTATATATTATGGTGTGTAACATTTTCATATCTATTCAACAAATATTTTGTGTGGGGCACGCTCTACAAGGTCGCTCTCTAGAATAAGACAGAATTCAACAAGGTATGCCATTCTTCTTATAACTCCTTTTTTGAGAGGTTCCAAGTAGTAATACCTGAAGAAATTGCATAAAACAAATTGAATAACATTGTGTATCAGTTTCATATCTTTATTCATTACAGGTACAAAGTTATGATTATTTCAATTTAGGGTTGTTGACTAATCCAAAACTAGTCATGTGAGACTAAAGAAAAGTTTGATGAAAATGCTAGTCTCTTGTTGTTAAAGTTAAGGAAGGGTTGGAGGTATGTGATAATATACACCAGGTCTATTATATATTTACAAATCATATTTGGAAGATGATATTGATGAGGGCTTTTGGTTGAGGTACATGTTGGGTACATGGTTAAGACAAGTAGTTGATGAGTTGGCACATACATGAGGTGTATAGTTGATGATGTTGGTACATATTGATGATTCATAGTTGATGAGTAGTTGAAACATCATTGGTACATACTTGGTACATGGTTGGATGCACTTGTTTATGGTACATGTTTATTACAGGTTGTTTGGTACAGGTTGGTGCATGGTTGATGCACTTGTTTATGGTACAGATTGATTACAGGTTGAGGTACAGGTTGATACATGGTTGATGCATGGTTCAGATTTATTGGTATAGGTTTACAATGGCATATCTCACAGTGATAGTGTGACGGTGGTTCCATCATTTTACTTCTACTTCAGGGCGGTTGGACGGGGCAAGGACAGATGGTTGTAGCCACCTTCCAGTTGCAGCCGGAGAACATAGAGGGTTGTAGCCTTCTTCTGGTTGTAGCTAGAGAATTGGGGAGTTGGATCTTCCCTCAAGTTGTAGCCTGAGAATCTAGGGGGTTGGAGCCTCCTTCCAGTTGCAGCTGGAAAACAAAGGAAGTTAGTGCTTCCAATGAATGTAATTCTTCAAGACATATAAGAAAAAGCATTCCGTGGTGTACTGTGTATGTGTGTGATTGTTCATTTCTTATTTCTCATTATTAGATAATAATTCTACATTGATATAACACTTGGATTATTTCGTTAAAAAGGATTATAATTGTGCTATTATTGATTCACCCCCCCCTTCTCAGTAATCCAAAAATTGGTATGAGAGTAGGTTCCTTCAGAAATCAGTTTAACCACTGAAAGGTAGATCATGGAGAGTACCAACTTGCATAAAAATGGAATACCACAATTTGATGGACATAAGTATGTTTTTTGAAGAATAAGGATGAAAACATATATACAGGCACAGGGATTTCAAGTTTGACAATCAATTGTAGATGGATACACAACACCAACAGTTCCACCAACAAATGACAAAGCAGTGAAACTCAGTGAGAATAATTCCAAAGAAACAAATGCACTTTTGAATGGTCTTAGTGATACGGTATTGACCAAAGTTGCACATTGTAAATCCACAAAAGATATTTGGGACAAGCTTCGAAATATTTATGAAGGAGATACAAAAGTCAAAGCATCAAAGCTTCAAACTTACAAAGGCCAGTTCAAACAACTAAAAATGAAGGAAGATGAGAATATTGCAGCCTACTTCTTATGATTCAATGAAATAGTGAATGCAATCATAGGATTGAGAGAAGAAATCGAAGAATCTGTAATTGTTCAAAAGGTACTAAGATCTCTTCCTATGAGATTTAACCCTAAGATATCAACACTAGAAGAGAGACCGGATATAAACTCAATAAGCATGGACGAACTGCATGGAATCTTCATAGCATATGAAATGAGAACTGAACAATAAAATCTAGATGTAAACGAAGCATCCAAAAGATCAAAACAAAAGCAATAAGAAGAATATAGCAGCAACAATGACGTCTCAGAAGATGATGAAGAAGTGGCCAACTTCGTTAAAAGACTGAACAAGGGAACTGGCAGTAGGTATAGAGGTAAGATTCCTTTAATTTGTTTTAATTGTGATGGTATTGGTCATTTTGCTAACAAATATCCTCATAAGAAAAAGAGAAATGATGAAGGTTACTCAAAAGGAAAACAAACATATAAAGGTAAAAGAACTACAAAGAAAGTTTTCAAAAAAATCTTATGCACCAAAGAAGACACCTCATCATCAGATGAAGATGACGTCAGTGATAGTGAGACATGAATAGTTCTATTCATGGCAGTAGAAGACTTTGATAAAGAAGTCTCTGAAGAAGAATATGAAGAAGCCAAAGAAGTTATCAGAAGAGAAAAAAAGAAAAACAAGAAACTACAAGCAGAACTAGACAAGAAAGAAGACACTCAAGAACTAGAACAAATGATCACAAAATTGAAGGCTCAAATAGAAGAAGATAAAATAATTGAAGAATCACTGAAATAACAGCTAGAAGAAAAGGATAGGATCATCGGAAACTTGGAAGCAGAAATTGTCACATTAAGAAAGGATATTCAAAACAAAAATATGCATAATAGCCCAAAATTTTTGGATGACATTATCAGTAGTCAAAAATCTCATTTTGACAAGACCGGACTTGGATATAATCAGACAGAAAATGGATCAAGCTCCAAAACAAGAAAGCAAGAAACATATGCAGAAACAATCAAAGGGGATAGGAAGATATACAAGGAATATTACAGGGACCCTCCACCACCAAGAAGATTCAAATTTTAGAATCAACAATCGACAGATAGGCCTCAATAAGAAGAAGGATTCACAAGAGCACCTCCTTTCAGAACATCCTCAACTCCCATGTATCAAACTATATTCTTTGGTTTATGTTATGGATGTAATAATTTTGGACATAAATCTATGAATTGCAGAGCTAACAACATGAACAATAACTACTTTGAGAGTCACACACAAAGGGGTTATCCAAGAAGTCCTAGTGAAACACAGAGAAGAAGTTAAAACAGGTTTCATCTTTGAGCACTGAAGTGGAATGTTACAAATGTAACAATTTTGGACATATGGCCAAATATTGCAGAATGATAGTCCCTCCCAAAGAACCACAACAAAATAACAATCACAAATAGGAACCTCAGAAAAGAACATGGATAAGAAAGCAAGATCAATATAACAATGAAGAATCCACACTCGCTCTACAAGCTAAACATAAGAAACATGGTGGGTATGTTGACAATGGATGTTCAAAACACATGATAGGTGATAGAGGAAACTTTCTTACATTATGAAAAGAAAGAGATGGATCAGTCTCCTTCAGAAATGATAATTTAGCCAAAATCATTGGAAAAGGCACAGTCTGAATTGGGAATAAAAATGAAAAGGCAGAAAATTTTCTACTAGTATAAGCTATGAAACATAATATTCTAAGTGTAAGTCAAATGTGTGACCAAGGTCATAAATTTACTTTCTATTCACAAAAGTGTGAGATAAGAAAAGAAGGTTCAGGGAAATTGGTTGCTAAAACTGCAAGAACTTCAAACAACATATATGTGTTAAGTGAAATTGGAAATGAAAAGTGTTTTCTAGGAAAGGAAGATGAAAGTTGGATATGGCACAGAAGAATGGGTCACATACATTTTGATAACCTTGTCAAAGTTAGCAAAAGAGAAGCAGTCATAGAAATGCCCCAAATCATGAAACCAATAGATACCTTATGCAAGCATTGTCAACAAGGAAAGCAAACAAAGACTAGGTTCAAATCAACGGAATATTCAATGACAAGACCACTAGAAATTGTGCATACTGATCTAGTTGGACCAACTACAAAAAAGGGATTAAAAAGTGAGAAATACTTTATGTTATTGGTTGATGATTATACAAGAATGACTGTAGTTTTCTTTCTCCAGAATAAGTCGGAAGCTTTTGAAAACTTCAAGATCTACAAGGAAATGGTTGAAAATGAAATGGATTCAAAAATTAAATGCTTGAGATCTGATAATGGAGGAGAGTCCACCTCAAAGGAATTTATGGACTACTACAACAATCATGGAATAAAAAGGAAATTATCCGTTGCTAGGACACCTCAACAGAATGGAGTTGTTGAAAGAAAGAATAGAACAGTACAAGAAATGGCTCGAACAATGCTAATGGATTGAAAATTGACATATATTTTTTGGACACAGGCAGTGCATAAAACAATTCACATTCAAAACAGAGTAATTCTCAGAAACAACACTGACAAAAATCCTTACGAACTATGGTAAGGAAGACCAGCAAATGTAAAGAACTTCAAAGTTTTTGGAAGAAAATGCTATATCAAAAGAGAAGATGGCGGAGTGGGAAAGTTTGAATCCTGTGTGGACAAAGGAGTACTTGTTGGTTACTCAAGTACAAGGAAAGAATACAAGTGTTACAATCTAAGATTAAACAAAGTTGTGGAAAGCATCAACGTAACAATTGATGAAACATGCAGACCAAAATCAAAAGAAGAAAATGAATCAATGAAACAACCCTTAGAAGATGAAGCAGAAGATGAAAAAGAAGTAGAAGAGGAAGATGAAGAGAATCCGACAGAAACATAAGAGCAAGTTCAGCAAGTGTCTCCAAAGACACCTAGCAGACAAGTACAAAAGAATAATCCTTCAGATCAGATTATCGAAAACAAAGATGCAGGAGTTGAGACTAGAAGAAAAATCCATTCACTAGAACTTACACACCTAGAACTCTTATATACAATTGAACCAAACTGTTTCAAAGAAGACATGAAGGATGAATTTTGGAATAAGGCCATGGATGAAGAATTGGATCAAATAGAGAAAAATGACACTTGGGAACTGGTTCCAATACCAAAGAATAATAATGTGATTGGCACAAAGTGGGTCTTCAAGAATAAATTGAATGAAGATGGAAAGGTTATAAGGAACAAAGATAGACTGGTATGTAAAGGATATGCACAGGTTGAAGGAATTGAATTTGAAGAGACATTTTCCCTAGTTGCCAGAATGGAAGAAATCCATTTTATTTTAGCTTATGCATGCTCCAAAAATATTAAAATGTATCAGATGGACGTAAAATCAAGTTTTCTAAATGGGGAAATTGAAGAAGAAGTCTACATTGAACAACCAGAAGGATTTCAATTGTTAGAGAATGCAGACTATGTGTGCAAATTAAAGAAAGCCTTATGGTCTAAAATAGGATCCTAGAGCATGGTACTCTAGACTGGATAAATATCTACATCAAGCAGGGTTCAAAAAAGGAAGTGTAGACAACAACCTCTACATCAAGGTAAGTCAAGGTAATATTTTATTAGTTGAAGTTTATGTTGATGATATTATTTTTGGTAGTGATGATGATAGGTTAAGCCAGAAATTTACAAAAGATATCCAGAATGAATTTGAATTTCATTACTTGGAGAACTATCTTTCTTTCTAGGACTTCAGATACGTCAAAGAAACCAAGAAATTTTTATTTCTCAAACCAATTATATAAGAGAAATGCTAAAGAGGTTTGGAATGGAAGATTGCAAACCAGTTATCACTCCCATGCAAACCAGTTGGAAGTTGAGAAAAGATGATGATTAGAAGTCTACAGATCAGAGGCAATACAGGTCAATGATTGGCAACCTACTATATATGACAGCATCCAGACCAGATGTAATGCAGGCAGTTGGATAGGTGGCACGATTTCAAGCAGCACCAAAGGAATCACATGTATTAGCAGTGAAGAGGATTTTTATATATCTCAAAGGATTATGGTATCCAAAAGGAAAGGATATATTACTTATTGCCTACATAGATGAATATTGGGCAGGTTGTATTGATGATCGACGAAGCACCAGTGGAGTAGCGTTCTACTTGGGTGAGTGTTTACTATCCTGTATGGCTAAGCAAGAAACAATCATCAATATCTTTATCTACAGCCGAGGCAGAGTATATTGCAGTAGAAACATGTTGTACACATGTTCTTTAGATGAAACAAAATTTGACAGATATATAGGTTAAGTATGATGAGCCCATTCCAATCTATTGTGATAATACAAGTGCCATCAGTATCTCAAAGAACCCGATGATGCACTCCAAGATGAAGAACATTCCAATAAAGTATCACTTTCTACGGAAACAAGTTGCAGAAAAGAACATCAGAGTTGAGTATGTGGGAACAAAAGAAAAAGTGGCAGTCATCATTACAAAACCACTTCCACGGGAAGCCTTTAAGTATCTTTAATAGAGACTCAGAGTTATTTCTACTCCAAAATGAATTCTTTTGAATGCTTATCTTATATGTCTTAGATGTACACAAGGAAGCACCATAAAGAGAACATTTCAGTCAGGGGGAGAAACCCCAAATGGAAATATACCTTTTCCATTGATGAAAAAGGGGGAGAGATTCATCATATGCAGAGGACAGAGGCATGGTTCTAGGGGGAGAAATGGTCACAGAGATGCAGAGGACAAAGGCATGTTTCCAGGGGGAGCATGCGTGATATGACTTCAGTATTGCATGACATAATTTCATTATTTCATCAGAGTGTTTCCATCAATTCCAAAGGGGGATATTGTTGATTAAGTTTGGTTATCATTGATGTCAACCCTTGAAGAAAGTTCGGTAGCAAATTTCGGTAGCACAAAGGTTTGGGTAATGGAACCAAGGTTGTTTCATGTATAATGGTATGAGTTTTAATATATTTTAATATAATACTATTCTATATGGATAGTACATGCCATTCCATTTCTGGTGGTATGTGGAACGTCACATAACTCCTCATGGTTAGAGAGTTATGGCCATGTGAAGTTGGAGAACCCAGGTTTGGGTAATGGACCCAAGTTTGTTTGATGGATAACGATATGATTTTTGATATATTTGAAGGTAATACTATTCTATATGGATAGTACATGTCATTCCATTTCTAGTGGTATGTGGAATGTCACATAACTCCTCACATTTTGAGAGTTATGGCCTTACGAAGTTGGCGGACCCTCATATGTCATCAAGAAGTCCCAAAAGGTCAAAGTAGTCAAAGTGGTTTAAGAGATTTTAGAAGTTAAATAATAAAGTGAAGTGATGAGTGTACTATAATTAAAAGTGAATACAAAATCAATTGTTTAAATAATAAATTTAATGGAGAAATTATAAGTGGGTTAACCCTAAAATAAGGAAAGTGGGCAAAGTGACCTAGAAGATGTTTTTAAGGAAGCTACTTGGAGAGTATAAATAATAGGCAAGGCTCTCTCATTTTAATTACACTTGAGAATATTGAATATATATAGGTGTTTGAGGTAACCAAAGTATATATAAGACAAATTTATGAGGGAAGGTGAAGAAAAGAAGGCCGTAATTCAAGGAAGGATAAATTCTTTTGATGATGCTTTCTAAGGTATGTTATTTATAGGCCATCTCACCATTTTCGCAATATTTTTTTTTCTAGAATGATTCAAACTGTGAAATTGCTATGAAATTGAGGAAACATATCCAAGTGTCTGTGGTAAAAAATTCAGCTTGTGGGGCGTTTTATTTGTGGAGTTACACTCCGTGGAAAATAGGGTTTGTGGCTAGTCCTGAAACTAGTCTAAAACATGTGTTTCGGGTAAAAACGTCATAACTTCTTCATAATAGATCCAAATTCAGTAAGAAAAAACATGTTGGTTAGAGTACAATCTATAGTATGTTTTTTAACAGTTTCATATTGGTTCAACAAATATTCCATGCAGGGCACTCTCTACAAGGTCTCTCTCTAGAATAAGTCAGAATTCAACAATGTATGTCATTCTTGCTATAACTCCTTTTATGAGAGGTTCCAAGTAGTGAAACCTGGAGAAATTGCATAAAAAAAACTAAAGAACATTGTGTATCAGTTTCATATCTTTATTCATTATAGGTACAAAGTTATGATTATTTCAAGTTAGAGTTGTTGACTAATCCAAAATAGTCATGTGAGACTAAAGAAAAGTTTGATGAAAATGCTAGTCTCTTGTTGTTAAATTTAAGGAAGGGTTGTAGGTATGTGATCATATAAACCAGGTCTATTACAAAGTTACAAAGCATATCTGGATGATGATATTGATGAGGGATTTTGGTTGAGGTACATGTTGGGTACATGGTTGAGACAAGTAGTTGATGAGTTGGCACATACATGAGGTGTATAGTTGATGATGTTGGTACATATTCATGAGTCATAGTTGATGAGTAGTTGACATGTGATTGGTACATACTTGGTACATGGTTGGATGCACTTGTTTATGGTACAGGTTGATTACAGGTTGTTTGGTACAGGTTGGTGCATGGTTGATGCACTTGTTTATGGTACATGCTGATTATAGGTTGATGCATGGTTGATGCATGGTTCAGATTTATTGGTACAGTTTTATAGCAGTATATATCACAATGATAGTGTGGCAGTCATTCCATCATTCTACTTATACTTTAGGGTGGTTGGACGAGGCAGGGATAGGTGATTGTAGCCACCTTCCAGTTGTAGCCAGAGAACATAGGGGGTTGTAGCCTCCTTCTGTTTGTAGCTAGATAATTGGGGAGTTGGAGCTTCCCTCGGGTTGTATCCTGAGAATCTAGGGGTTTGGAGCCTCTATTCAGTTTCATTTGGAAAACAAAGGAAGTTGGTGCTTCCAATGAATGTAATTCTTCAAGACATATAAGAAAAAACATTTCATGGTTTTCTCTCGCCTTGGGTTTCCACATAAAACACTGGTGTACTGTGTATGTGTGTGATTGTTCATTTCTTATTGCTCATTATTGGATAATAATTCTACATTGATATAACACTTGGATTATTTGCTAGAAAGGATTATAATTTTTCTATTACTGATTCACCTCCCCTCTCAGTAATCCAACAGGTTTCCCTCCTTAAAGATTTTATTTTTAATATGTTTGTCATGCCGGGATTTTTCCCTTGCTTTATGTACTTCTTGGTGAAATCCTTCTAGGATCATGTCCTCTTCCATCTCCATTAGTTGACTTAACCTCTCATGTACTACACCTCTTTCTGTCATGTTAGTAATTGCTGCTACACATAGAGTAGGTACTAGAAATTATAATGGCACCACTGCTTCCTATCCATACACCAATATGAATGGTGTCTGTCATGTCCAATTTTTGCATGTGGTCCCTTATGCCCATAACACTACTCATATTTTCATGTCCCAATCATCCCTATTAACATTGCAAATCTTAGTCAAACCATTTTCCAAAATCTTATTGAAATCTTCTACTGTTTCATTTGCTTGAAGATGAAATGGTGTACTCTTCTGGTGATAGACTCCAAACTCCTCAGTCATAGCCCTGATGGTATAATTAATAAAATGAGTGCCTTGGTCACTCATCAAAATCCTGGGGCATCCAAATCTAGTGATTACTTTCTCAAATAAGAAGTGTGTTGATGTCTTTGCACTACAATCTTTGAATGGTGTTGCTTTTGCCCATATCGTTAAGTATTCAATCACAGTAATGATATATTTTTCTCCTGACCTTTTTTCTGGTGGATTAATAGGTCCAAAAAAGTCTATTTCCCATTTTTCAAACACCTACAGAGTTACTTATGGTCTTAGGGGAATCTCGTCCCTTCTGTTGGGTTTTCCAACCCTCTGAAAGACATCAAAGTTCTGTACATATTCCTTGCCATCTTTATGGATTGTTGGCCACCATAATCATGTGCGCAATATCTTATGCATGATATCTTTTCCTTTATAGTTTCCTCCAACTATACCTTCATGAGCTTCTACTGAAATCCTGGGTCGTTCATGTTCCAATACACACCTTCTAAAAATTCTATTTGTGCCCATATTATATAAATGACCTGCAATGAGTTGATAGTCTGCAGCTCTAACTACCAGGTTTTTCTTTCGCCCAGTGCTGAATTCCTATGGCGCAACCCCTGTACTTAAGTATTCAATAATATCAACGAAATATTCATCAACTCCCTTTACTAAAAATAATTGTGCATCAAGGAAGTTGTCTTACAAGTTAGTAGGTTCTTCTCCATTGGTTACCCTTGACAGGTGATCTGGTCCTGCATTCAACTTCCCTGGTTTGACTATCACTTTGAAATCGAATTATTTGAATAATAATAGCCATCTACAGATCCTCCCCCCCAACAATGGCTTGTTGACTAGATATTTGATGGAAGAATGGTCTGTGAACATTTTAAAGTGTTTTCCTAGTAAATAGTGCATGAATTTCAGAAGTGCATATACCATGGCTAGGCCTTCTCTTTCTGTGGTGTTGTAATTCTTCTCTGATTCTAACAACTTTCTACTTGCAAAGGCTATAGGATGGTCCAAGAACCCTGCTCCTGGCTATGCCAAAATTTCTCTAAGTGCTATGTATTATGCATCTACATGCACATGAAATGTCTTTTCCCAATATGGAAATACTAATATAGGTGTTGTCACCATGTTTTCCTTTAAAGTGTCAAATCCTTGCTGACAGTCCTCATTCCACTAAAATCTGGTGTCCTTCTTTAACAATTTTTCCATTGGTGCAGTAATCTACGCATACCCCTTTATAAACTTCCTGTAATAGCCTATATGTCCCAGTGTTGCTCTTAACTAGCGCACTGACTTTGGTGGTGGTAAATTCACAATGAATGTAATCTTAGTAGTGCCAACCAGTAAACCTTGTTTACACATTATATGTCCCAATAATATCCGAAAAGGTGTACCAAAAATGCATTTCTTGATGTTTAATGATATCTGACATTGCCTGCATCTTTCCAACGTTAGTCTTAACACTTCTACATGGTCCTTCAAAACACTAGATACAGTCTAATCATCCAGATATACTTCTAGAAACGGATGTATTAATTCCTTAAAATAAACTATGAATACTCTTGAAAATATAGCTGGTGCATTCTTCGGTCCAAAGGGCATGACTATATATTGATAGGATCCCCATGTGTAGCAAAATTAGTCTTATACCTATCCTCTGAAGTTATTTTGATCTGATGGTAACCTGAGAATCCATCTATGAATGAATATGCTTCCTGGCCTCCCACATTTGATAAGACCTCATCTATAAAAGGGGTAGGGAAAGGGTCTTGTAAGAAAGCATCATTGAGTTTCCGCAAGTCTACACAAATCCTTATCCCCCCTTGGTTCTTTTCTTGGACTACCATGGGACTGATCCATTCAGTTTCCTCTATTGTTTCTATAATGTTAGCTTCCAACATTCAGTGAATTTCTGCTTTCACTTTCTTCTTATACAATGGATTCATTCTCTAAGGTCCCTATTTGACAGGTCTAGGCTCAAGTTTGAGGGGTATCTTCCTCTCACCTAGCTCCCCTTCTATGCATTTCATCTCTGTAAAGGTTGTTGGAAACAGGTCATTGTATTCGTGCAGTAACTCTATTATTCTTTCTATCATTTTCTCATCCAAATAGTCTCCAATACTTGCCATTTTAGGAATTTCATTCATCCCAATGTTCAATCTCTATAATCTGAATGTGGTATGGATCATATTCATTTGGTGCTTACTCTTCGACATGATAACATGAGAGTAACTCTTTCACTATCTGTCTGTTCTGCTGTTGATATTCTATTATGATTTCAACCTTGGGTTCATAAAAAAATATCACTCCATGTATCGGCTTTAGTGATGAATCAATATTGGGGTTCTCATGTTCGAATGAGAAGGTTACTAAAACATTTTGTTGTAATCATGTCCAGTGTGTAGTGCCTTTGTTCATCTCTTGGTCTATGTACCAGTTCCTTGGGATCCCTTCTAATGTATGAATAAATTGATGACGCCATTCCTCTGGTGGTGTCATCCTCCATTGTTTTCTGTACTTCTCCAAGTGTTCAACTTGTGTGTCTTTCTGATCATACTTCTGCACTCTATTTCTCCCTTGTTCTATTCCAAATCTAATGTGCAATAGTCTTTTACACTGATACCAGTCCTGAATTGTTTCTTTGTGTGCACCTCACCATATTGTAGATGTTTCCTTGAGTGAAATATCTAGGGCTAAGAGCCTATGATTTTCTAACACTTCCTCTTCATATTTTGTCAATACTTCCTCTAAGTCGTTTAGCCCATGAAAACTGGGAGGTTCTCTTATCTCTGTACCAACCCATCTTACTGCGCAGTCGATTCTTTCACACCACATTGTGAAAGATTCATGTAATCATTGTTGCCAATTATCCAAACCTGTGTCTGAGTTGGAAGCACATGATGTAATTCTTATCCAACGGAGTACCCCATATGCAATTGGGTTAACATAATCCTATTCTCATGTGATGGTTCTATACAACTGGTTTTTTTCTTCCATATCCAAACAAGTCGCCTCTACAAACCTTTCTCCTTCTAAAGGATCCAATGGTTCAATGATTCTATATTCACCTTATTCAAAAATCATTTGTCTTTTCGTCAGGTTGATTATATCATGGTTATCAAATGCCTAGTCTAATCCAAGTAATGTTGGGTATAGTGTTGTGCCATATACTATCTCTATTACTTCAAAATCTACCATAGTGCGAACTCCATCCAAATCTACTGTCACACCTTTAAGCCTTCCAATTGGTAACACTCTGTGTTGATTTGCTAGTTTCAACTAGACAAGTGAATAGCCAAATGTGGGTTCTCCCATACATTGCCATGTATTCTTAGAAAAGACATTTACTTTAGAACCTAAATCCAGTATAATATCTCCCATGTTGAAATCCCCAATGTTCGTGTTCAGTCTGAATTCTCTGCTTGTCCTTCTTCTTGTATGGATATGCTTGATTGTTTTTTGCTCTAACTTCCCTACTACCTCTGTGTTGCATCTTTCTAGCATATTTTGTAATACCTTGAAAAATGATGGATCATTCAATAACTTGACACAGGATTGTAAAAATGTCTTTATGGCACTTACTTTCTCTAAAGGTTGTCCTTCACTAGTATGGTCCATTGAGGATGGCATATCATACATTGGTGGGTTCTCAATTTGTTGCACGATTGATGTAGAAACAAAATTATTCTTGAGAAACTCTTGTCTGGCCTCCTTAAATGTTTCCTTTTCTTCTTGTGCATCAAACTACTTTTGTGGCTCAATATTATTCTTAACCCATTGGTTTTGAGCTGGATCTTGTTTTGCTTCATCAGTTCCTATCTTATATCCTCCTCAAGTGACTATATTGTTGTTTCTCCCATCATCCCTGGCTTCTGCAGAAACCCACTGGATGTTCGGGTTGTTCTGGTTCCTTTTTCCCTAGATCTTTCCCAAGAGTGTTGGGAAGTCTTCTCTGTCATTGTTGGCCCTCAACTAATTTTTGGGGAAACTTTGGTTAGTTTTGGAGGTTTTGGTTCACTTTTGGACTTCTACACGCTAGTCTAAGTAGGAGCGCCCAAGCGGAGCTGAGATCGCAGATCTCACCTATTTTGAGGGTTATGTGGACCCAGTAAGGTTTTGTAATAGTTTTATGGGATGTCAGCCCATGGGTTTTCCCCATGTTTAGGCCTTCTTGTAAGATTTGTAAAGTATAAATAAAAAGGAATATATTATAGAAGCAGTAGTTCAAACAATAGTTCTGTGTGAGAAGGAATGTATGTGGTCGAGGCTTCAGGCTTGATTGTGATTTTTTAGAAGGCGCTAAGTGTCATGATAAGAGATTTTGTCTCTATGCATTTGACCTATTTTTTGAAGGTACAGAAGCAGGATCTAGTGCTTAGTGCACAGATTTCATGTCTTGGGAGAAGTTAGACTCTGTGTCTTAGTGCACAGGAGTGACGGGATGTAAGATCTTGGTGAATAATAAAGATGTGAAGTGGTTTGTGGACATATCCCCACCTTGGGGTGAACCACATATATCTAGTGTCTAATGGTTTGCTTTGTGCAATGTCATTTATGTTATGCATTTTCTTAGTGCTTTGATTATGATGTGTAATGAATATATATTTCGTTTCTTAAGTACTTTACTTATGTTAGAGGGTAAATGAATGTTATATTTAACTCACAATGCTAAGTGATAAGTGCTCAACGTGCATAATCACTTGTTGTTACTGCGCTTATATGTCTTTGATTGTGATTTGTGGTGTTAATGAGGTTAATAAACTAATTCATGTTCACTTCCTAAGAATTAACAAAATATTCTGTGAAGTCCTATTATCACATATTCGTGTCCTAGCTTGGTTACAAACACCTGCATCCTGTAACCCCCCCTGCTTCTACCTCGGGTGAGACTTCGCCTACTTCACAGATGTTGCTTAAAGGGTTGGTAGTCTAGGTTTTGTTGGTGCGTTGTTAACCGTTGAAACCTGGGTCTGCCCATGTGCCAACAAATGGTTCTATTGTCGGGACTAAAATTGTGATTGTCGGGACCTGAAAATGTGATTGCTAGGAATTGAAGTAAAGAAAAAGAAAATATTGGTGCGTAGGTCTGCTACTGAAGTGTGTAGTACTCTACCTGACTTGTGAAGCTTTGTGCCAAGAAAGTAAGTTGTTCTGAAGAAAATAGTTAAGATTCTAAAAGGGGCAAGCTTTGTGCTTTGGTAAGATAAAGATAAGTGAAATTTTTTGTTCTGAAAGCATGAATTTAAGTATGTTTAATAGATTTTTTCCTATTCTGAAGGCTAGGGTGCAGTTGAAAGAAAGAGTTGATTTGATTAAATTTAATGGAAATGAAGAAAGATATGTTATTCTTATGCATAGAAAGAATTTTTGGACTGATAAGTCGATGAAGGAACCTAGAAAGAATTTTTGCAGATTGTAGGTCCAACACTATGATCCTAGGGGAAGTGCACAATATAGAAAAGATTGGGGAACATTTAAGAGAAAAAGAGGATTGAATTTGTGTTATAATTGCAGAAGGTTAGGACATATTTCTAAGGAATGCATTGGGACATAGACTGGAGAAGAATTTGAAGTCATTAGGTTTGTTGAGGACAACACCCCTTTCCCACTTTTGTTAGGTAAGACTTGGATTGAGAAGGATCAGATCAAAAGGAATGAAAAGGAAGAAGCTATAGAAAATAAAAAGAAATAATTAAGGGATTTCATAGCTAGGAAAATAGACCAACTAAGAGAAGAACGAGAGGATAAGTCGAAGCAACAAAGAAAAGTAACAATGCAGGAGGGACAGAAAGAAAACAAATTAGCTATCAAGGTTGAAAGAATGCAAGAATGCTTGAAGGACCTATCTATCCAAGAGAGAAGTGTGCCCACCCAAGAAGTGTTAAGAAAAGGGATATTAACTTCAGAAGCTTTGAGGGTACCTCAATAGTGCGAAGCCACAATGCTAGGGGAAGATAAGAATAAAAATGGAAAGAGGATTCCAAAAATAGTTAAAGAGACTCAGATAACAGGAAAGAAGGCAAGGAAGCTCAATAAAAAGAAGGATAAGTTGGAAAAGCTACAAGAATTTAAGGAAACCATATGAAAGACTTCACAGATTGAAAACTCGTAGGAGGCAGGTTCACAAGGTTTGAACCTCACTGGAACAACAAGTCCGCGTATATTTGGAATTTTCCTTGGAAAATTTATATAACCGTTGGAAGGGTCTAGAAGTATGAATGCCTCATCGAGGAGCTAGATTTAAAGAAGCTAGAGTCTCAGTTACAGGAGGCACAACAACAAGCATTTTCATTTTTGGCGCAGACGAAGCTACTCACAACAATGGAAAGGATGAAGATATCCCAAGAGCAGTGCACGGTACAACAACAGATCACTACCCTCAAGGATAAGGTGATGGAAGTAACACATAAGTTACAACCTGTGCAGGATGAATCTTGCAAAGTGTTTGAGGAGATCGATAGCCAGGGTTCACAGTTAGACCAAGTAGTTGCAGTAGTAGAACAACACTTGGAAGGGACTATTATAGAGAAGATAGTCCAGGAGCTCATTGAGTAAGAGGCTTAGGTGAGGTAGCAAGTCGAGGCAACTCGAGTTAATCTCGAGCCTTTTGAAGCAACATTGTCTAGACTTGAGTGACTCAGGGCGAGTCATAGGTGAGTGTTGGGGGCTTGTTGGCCCTCGACCAAGTTTTGGGGAAACTTTGGATAGTTTTGGAGGTTTTGGTCCAATTTTGGACTTCAACACGCTGGTCGAAGTAGAAGCATTGGAGCTGAGATCATGGATCTCACCTATTTTAGGGTTATGTGGACCCAGTAATATTTGGTAATGGGTTTATGGGATGTCGGACCATGGGTTTTCCCCGTGTTTAGGCCTTATTGTAATATTTTGTAAAGTATAAATAAAAAGGAATGTATTGTAGAAGCAGTAGTTCAAACAATAGTTCTGTGTGAGAAGAAATGTATGTGGTCGAGGCTTCATTCTTGACTATGATTTTGTAGAAGGTTCTAAGTGTCATGATAAGAGATTTTGGCTCTGTGCATTTGACCTATTTTTGGAAGGTAAAGAAGGAGGATCTAGTTCTTAGTGCGCAGATCTCATGTCTTGGGCAAAGTTCAACTCTGTGGCTTAGTGCACATGAGTGACTGGATATAAGATCTTGGTGAATAATAAAGAGGCGAAGAGGTTTGTGGATGTAGCCCCACCCTGAGGTGAACCATGTATATCTAGTGTCTCATGGTTTACTTTGTGCAGTTTCATTTCTCTTATGAATTTTCTTTGTTCTTTGATTATGATGTGTAATGAATATATATTTTGTTGCTTAAGTAATTTACTTATGTTAGAGGGTAAATGGATGCTAGATTTAACTCAGTGCTAAGTGCTCAGGGTGCATAATCACTTGTTGTTACTGTGCTTATTTGTCTTTGATTATGCTCTGCGCTGTTAATGAGGTTAATACAATAATGCATGTTCACTTCCTAAGAGTTATCAGAATATTCTATGAAGTGCACTTATCACAGATTCGTGTCCCAGCCTGGTTACAGACACCTGTGTCCTGTAACTGCCCCTACTTCTACCTTGAGTGAGACTTCACCTGCTTCGTAGGTGTTTTCAAAAGGGCCAATAGTTGGGGTTTTGTCAATGCGTTGTTAAGCGTTGAACCCTGGGTCTACCCCTGTGCCAATAGTCATGGTCTGTTGCACGACAGTACATACATGTTGTTGGTGGAAGTGTACAATCCCTTGCATGATGTCCTAGTTGTTGGAAGTTTGGGCACACTACCGGTCCTTTTCCTCATCCAAATCCTCCTCCACCTCATCCTCCACCTCTGTATCCACCTCAATATCCTTTCACTGCATTGTATTGGGGTACATGGTTATATTGCGTAGGGTTATACTATGGTTGTGAATTATTGTACTACGACTGCGCATTGTTGTATTGCTGCTGCAAATTGTTGTATGGTGGTGATACTTGGATGAAATGAGGTGTAGATTATCCTGTCATCATTTTTTCTTGCACCCTATAAGTGTTTTAAGTTATTTATCTCATCATCTTGATTGTTTACAATCCTTATCATCATGACCCACTGATTTAAAAAAATTGCAATATGAAATTTGTGGTGTTGTCTTATACTTCTGTTTCATTGGATAATGATATGGATCATGTCCATTAATATTACAAATATTGCACCATGGTCCTCCTGTTGGAAAGGGGTTTGGAAACCTTGTTTCCATATACTGGACAAAAGTTGTACATTCGTTCTTATGGTGTCCTTCTATCCTTCATAACGTACACCAAACAACTTATCTTTTCTCTTTACCCTTATTCTGGTTAAGTTGAAAGGTTAGATTCTTCAAATCCTCCTTCAACTCATCTATTGTTGGATCTCTCTGTTGATACTAGTTCTCGTCCAGTTTTAGGGCTGACTGTAGAGCCTCTGCCTGAGTTTGGAACTTTTGTTGTCTTAAAGGATAATTCAAGTGTGGTATTAGTGAGTTCAAAAATAAGTTCCTATGTTGCATGTCAGTAATTATATATATCATCTTACCTTTTAGACATTTGAACCTCTGATCAATCTCCCAAATAGACTCACCTGGTTTCTTCCTAATTTCAATCATTTCATTCATGTACTGGTCTTATGAGATTGGCTTCTGTAACTCATTTACCAGTAGTTTTTTCACATCTGTGATAATCTTTGGTACTCCCTATGAATTGTTTACATCCAGGCTCATTTACCAGTCCAACACACAGTCTCTTAGTGTGATAGCTAACTACGTGAGCTTTGTATCCTCATATGTGATCTGCTTTGCTTCACAGATCTTCTCACAAATGAATAAGTTATTTTCAGGGTCCTATGATGCCTCTCCCAAAAATTATGGTAATCTAATCATGGGATCATGTCTTGCCATTTTGAATTGTGTTGAACTACTACCTCTGTATGGTGTATATAATTGATTGTTACTTTCTGATCTTTCTCCCCCAGTTGATTTTCCTTGATTGGATCCCTATCCTGTTGCTTTTCTTCCACTAAAATTCAGTTGTCTAAACGCTGGTGTTCTTTTTGGTGTATTAATCACACATGGGGTTGTAGGTTCCACACTGATGGTGATCTGGATTAGAGTTTTTCCTTCTGTTCCTGACCTTGGACCTCATGTTTTGAAACAGGATTTCCTCAATCTGCTCCATGGCTCGAAGATCCTCTACCTCTTATTCATCACTCGCCAAGCCCTCTCTGTCAGCTATGGTTCTCTTATTTTTATTCATTTTATATTGGTAGGGTATTCCTCTGTGCGTCTTTCCAAATTTTTCCATTATCTACTTTATTTGGTCTTATTCCATCATGATTGGGTCCATGGTGTTAGAACAATTTAGAAAATTTCAAATAAAATTAAACTTTGAAGTCTTTTTGTTTTTGATCTTTTAAAAATAAATTATGAAAAACTTAGGAATATCGTTCTTTTTAGAATAAAAGATATGATCGTTATATCTTGATAGGGTGCATCCATTACCATCCATTAAAAATATTTAGTCATCCTGATCGATGACTCTTGAGATTCCGGAGTTCTAAAATGGTGTGAGGTTTAAACAAAATAATACTACAAAGTCACTTCAGGACTTCGTGATTCGAGAGTTCAGGCTCGAAGTGTTTAAAGATCTAAAAACCCTCGAATTTACGAAGCTCTGGAGCCATGGAGACATGTTCCCGCGAAAATATTTTAAAATAGATCTACTGATGGGTCATAGGACACATGTCAATGTTTATTTGTGCTAACATGTCGCACTATTTTTGGGCACCTTAGTCACATCATTCATGCAATTCTAGGTGACATGTGTCACTCAATTTCTGTGACACATCATCAAAAGTGACATCATCACTACCACATCACTCCAGGAGATTATCCTTTGGGAGATAAATCAATAACAAATTCAAAGGAGTGTTAGAGTGTTGAAGTGTCGAAGCACCTGTGATCATGATAATAAAACACTAAATATTAATAAACTAAATAGGTTTAAGTAGTTGTGATTAACGCTAAGTAATCACTTCGTGAATTCGGACTTTGGGGAAACTCTACTCACCGCAAATACAAACTCACAAACTCCCGGAGCTCCAGAGTCCCAAAGTACTTAACATTAAAAAGTGACCTTAAACCATGATCAATTAAAATGAAAAAGTAATCAAGGGTTGATTAACTACTCCATGAATTCTACCTTCGGGAGATATCCATTATTTTACATTCAATACTCCTAAATGCTGAAATGCCAAAGTACTTTATCTTAATCATGATCATTAATAATACGTCTAGATGGCTAGGGTAAAAGATTGGGAAAGTTGTTGCGACCACGAGGTAATAAATTTGACATATTTCAGAATGATTACTATGTTAATAGATTAATGCGATGATATAAAAACATTATTTTTCTGTAAATAAAGGAATTTCAAACTTCAAAGTGTTTTTCCATTAGCATCCAAAATTTTTGCATTCAACATTTTTGAGCTCACAGATTTTTCTTCTCTCAGGAGGGTTAACATAAAATTTTGAAAATCATGGCATTGCGCAAATTAGGAAAGAAGCATGATTCATTGACTAATGAATCAAACCAAAACACATACATACTTTCAAATACTATTTCTTGATTGACATATGTCATCAAATCTTGGAAGCATGACATTTTAGAGCAAGAAATTTCTATCTATTTCGATGATTCATTGGAAGAAGAAGATGATAAATTTTTAACTAAGCTAAGGCGTGTGGCTAATTCCAAACTACACAGATTTGTTGCTCGACCAAAACTGATGCCATATACCGATATGATAAGCTGGGTCTTAGAACACGTGGATATCCCAACGAGAACCATCTGCAGTCACTAGAAGACCATCATCGGCTCTTTTCAACCTGAGGACATTCAAGTAATGTAAAAATTAACTCCTAACCCCAAATATACTTACAATGCATCATTTATAATGAAGTTTGAGGACAATGAATGCACTAAATATGACAAAACTATCCATGATATAGTAAATTCCTAGTGGGGAAATCAAAATAATTTCAAAACTAATACCTAGGGTATATATTCTACAGCCTCTTGTGATGCTCATATCTTTTACATTTCCATGATGCTCTGTAGAATGTTTGGAAAGAAAAATCCTGCGCACTTTACCATATAATGGGTTCCCATAATCCATGAGGATGCTAAGGGATATACTTTTTATTGGGGAAAATGTTGTGAGATAACTTAGCCAAGCAAATTGGGGATTACAAAATTCATAAATCTAAAGTAGAACATGTTCCTTCCTAAATGTCTACATATATTATGGATGTAATTTATTTCAAGGCCTCATTTCCTCTTATGAATTGGAGCTGGACTCCGATGATCGTCGAGCCCATACATTTTTATCATTTTAAGTTATGGGAGGAAAATTCAAAAGACTCTTTTTATGAAATTTTTCATAATGTGGTGATTCCAATTCATGAAGTTATTTATGGACAACTTCCCCCTATAATTTCAGAACAAATCATTGGAAATTTAGGTGCTATTGAAGATTAACATATTGAGGAAAGCTTCTCTTACATCATAGTGTTCGATTTCCTCATGATCTTCCCAGATTATTACTAGACAGAATGGTTTGTAGAGAAGTAGCATATCAAACAGTTTTAGGAGGAATAACCAAAGAGCTGAAGGCGGCACAGAAAAGAGTTTGGTCAACATTTCCCATATAGGTTGGCATATTTTCATTATTTGATTTTGGACACGCTAAGGTGGAGGATTCGGCCTTAGAAAATATTAAATTGTTTGACATTGAATACAAAATGCATGATCCTCATAGGGTGGTTGAAAATCATTTATCTCAATTCAATATGAAAAGATACATCCATGAATATTCCCCCTATGATGAAGTTTTCAGAGGAGTAAGATTCTATGATGAAGTTGTATTCAAATTTAAAAATATTCCTCAAGATCAACAGTCAGGCTTCCTCAGCTTTTAGAAGCATAGAAGGAACAATCTACTCAAAGTCTTGTAGGAAGAACACAGACTTAACCCAACTTCATAGGTGATAGAAACAACATAACCCAAGAAACATAGCTTGCGTGAAGACAAATCTAGGAAAGTGGAAAAGAATGCAAATACATTGTCTAAAGATGAAATAATTATAGGAATATACATACCAGGTAAAAATGAGAAAGAATTATTAGCATCTTTTGAAGCTTTTATGAAGCAGGGGCACAATTTTCATCTATCATTGCCAAAAACTGAAACTCCAGTGAAAAATACCACAAATCAAGAAGGATTTACTGCACTTATTTCTCTAATACCATCATTAACTCCTCTAGCAACAAGTTTTGAGTTACCTGGTTCAGAGGTTATCAATATAGAGGACCTGACACCTATTGAACATGAAGATATTCCTTCATCAAATTTATTTTCCAACAAGAAAAGGAAGGCTATCATAAGAAGGGAATATCGACAGAAGGAGGGAGTAACTACCAAAAAACATAAAATGATATATGATGAACATGGATAGAGTGACCCTGAATTTGCAAAAGGAGTTGCAGACTCACTGAGAGATTTTGCAATTGCCAACCAATGGTCAATGGATAATATCAGAAAACAGATGGACCAAAAGAATATTCTGATTGAAAAATTGCATAATGATATGCAACAGGTGTAAGTGACTATTAGAGATAAAATCAATTTTGATATGGATCAAATCAGATAGGGTTTTCAACAACAGATTAAGAAGTTGGAAGATATATTGGATTTAAGTGTTAAAAATGAACACTTGAGTAATAATATTCTTTCCTAGTGAGATATGTTAATAGAGCAACTGCAGACTCAAATAACCTTATTCGAGAGCACAGGAATGGACATTTCTACATTCAAGGATCAAGCGTCAGAAGTAAATGAAAAGATGAAAACTGTTCAATAATATCTGTACGGAAATATGGATATTATTCAAATTTTTTTATCAAGTGATCAATAATTATTTGAAGAATATTTATGAAAAGGAGAGGGAAGCCTATATGACTAGGTCCAAATTCCAAGAATTCATAGTATGGAGACAAAAACTCAATGTACCTATGATTTCTCCTTTTTCAATGTTTGAGCAGATAAAGGGAGAAATAACTTTAAAGGTCTAGGAAACTAATCTTGAAGAAAGTAGGAGGTTAGTCAGAGAGGAAAAAGAGGCTTGTCTTAATGCTCTTTCACATGTAGATATGGAAATGGAAGAGATTGATGTTAGTGGTATTCATGATACACTTGGACAAATTGAGATCGAAAAGAGCAAAGAGGGTCTAAAGAAACGTAGAGAGAAGCTACAAAATGATATCCTACAAGTAAATCATGTTAATTTACGTATGGTAAATGATCTATTGGTGAAATCGAGTTTGCAACATTAGATCACACAACAAGAAGTTGTTAAAATTCAAGAAAAGTTACTATTAGTGCACAAAAAAGATTTCTCATTTGAGTTAAATGCAAATGTCGAACCTTCCAAGTTCATTGTTGCATTAATGGAACTACATGCACAATTCAAGGATCATAAAAAACCAAGTACATCCACAAGAAAATAGAGGGTGAGTGAATTTCCAGCGAGCAAAAAAAATCTCTGAAAATCCCAAAATATCTTTATTATATATTTTAGTTTTGATTATATTCCTTTTTAGAATGAAAAATGTGGAATGTCTAACTACTTTTGGTTAAGAGATTTTATTATAAATACACAGATCAAAGATCTATTCAAGGATTCTTCTGGCCGAATGTAAAAGATAATTTTTTGAATATCAATTAGAAAGAGAAGACAAAGATTCTATGTCTCATTTCCATGATTTATGTGCTTTTTGTGTATTACCATTTCATAATATTATTTTTTTTATTCCATGGTTCTTGAAGATTGAAAGACTACAATTTAGTAACACATCTACTATGGTCATTGTTGGTTGTGGAGCCTGATTATCTTCCTGATTCAAAGGTCTTTTACTTTCAGCTGTGTTTATACCCCATGAAGTATTTACACCCCAGAAGTATGTACACTCTTCCATGTGGGGGAGTGCAGAGGGTGGGTACCCCCTTTGCGGGGTCTAGGGGGGCTATCCCCCCGGCTGGGGGGTCTAGGGGCAAGAGGGCCCCCGGCGGGGGTTTGGGGTCGAAGCCCCTGAAGGAAAAATTGCCTTGTAAATGTATATTGTAATTTCATTGTAAATCTAGACCGTTCATTATAAGGTCACAGATCTAACGATAGAGATTATGTTAGGGTTTTTTTCCCTAGAAGGCAACTCTCTTATATGAGGGAAATGTATTATGGCTATGGTTGATGGCGAATATTGTATTATGAGATAAAAGACTGTGAGAAAAAGAAGAGGAAGTTACAACGGGTTTTCTATAGGTTGCATCCCTTCATATGCTGGATAATAATAAAGGAAGGACCTGACAATTTCTCTGGTGAACGTAGCCCACACTAGGTGAACCACATAAATCTGTGTCTCTATTGTATTGTGTATCTTCTGTGTTTTGTTTCCGTATTTGTTTTATTTTATTGCTCCACGGTCCTGTTTTTCTAACAACTAGTATCAGAGCAAAAGGTAACTCGTAGGAAAAGAAGGTTCTTGGTTCGAGTGGGAGCAATGTCAGAAGATGGAAAGTTTAGGGTCGAGAAATTTAATGGCCAAAACTACTAGTTATGGAAGATGTAGATGGAAGACTATTTATATCGGAAGGAGATATTCCTACCATTGGGCGGAATAGAAAAGAAGCCAATGGCTACGAAGGACAAAGAATGGGATATTCTTGATAGAAAGGCTCTAGGAACGATACAGATGAGCCTGGCAGTGTCAATGGCTTTCGATATTTCCAAAGAAAATATAATGAAGGGTTTGATGGACGCATTGGCCAAATTGTATGAAAAACCCTCGGCCTCCAATAAGGTATTTCTAATGAAGAGATTATTTAATATGAAGATGTCAGATGGTGGGTCTGTTGTAGATCATTTAAATGATTTTAATACGATTACTAATCAACTAAGTTATGTAAAAGTGGACTTTGATGATGAGGTCAGGTCTCTTCTAATCTCGTGCTCATTGCCAGAAATATGGAACAGCTTGGTCATGGCTATAAGTAACTCTGTCTCTAGTTCAAATACTTTAAAATTTGATTATGTTGTTGGTGTTATCCTTAGTGAGGAAATGCGATGGAAAAGCACAAGTGAGACATCAGGGAATGCATTGAACATGGAGAACAGGGGAAGGCAAAAGGATAGAGGAAAGGGTTTTGGGAACCGTGGGAATTCTAGGAAGGGTAGATCCAAATCCAGACTTGGAAAGATAGAGTGTTGGAATTGTGGGAAGAAAGGACATCTGAAGAAAGACTGCAGAGCTCCAAAGAAACAAAGAGATGGACAACAGGAGAGAAATCAGGAAGAAAATGTAACAATTGATGTGTTACAAGATTCTTTGATTCTTTCTGTAGATAATATTTATGAGTCTTGGGTATTAGATTCAGGGGCTTCATTTCATGCCACATCCCATAGGAAACATTTTCTATATTATGTTCAAGGTGATTTTGGACAGGTTCATTTGGGTGACGATACACCATGCAAAATTGTTGGAATGGGAAAGGTAAAAATAAAGCAATGCAATGGAAACCAATGGTTGTTGAAAGAGGTAAGACATGTTCCTGATTTAAGGAAAAATATAATTTCAACAGGGAAGATGGAAAGTTAAGGTTGTATATCCATATTTACAGATAAGACGTGGAAGGTCATCAAAGGATCATTGGTGATAGCGAAAGGAGAGAAGGTAGGTACATTGTATTTATGTACTGGTAATACTGACTCTTCTATCTCTTTAGCT
>ML779999.1:479276-503454 GCA_009831015.1 Picea engelmannii
ATATATATATATCAACAATATCTCATCAATGCATAATGAGCATATAAACATAAGCAACATCACATCAAATACATAGTACACCAGAATTTACGTGGAAACCCAAATGGGAGAAAACCACAAAATGCTTTCTTATGTATCAAATAATACATTCATTTGAAGCACTAACTTCCCAATTCTCCAGCACCAACTGGAAGGAGGCACCAACCCCCTAATTTATAGGCACCGAACTGAAGGAAGCTACCACTACCTAAATTCTCTAGCTCCAACCAGAAGGAGGCTATAACCCCCTAATTCTCAGGATCCAACCTGAAGGAAGCTCCAAATCACTGTGTTCTCTGGCACCAATCGAAAGTAGGCTACGACCCCCTTTCCTTTCCCCGCCCTACCACCCTGAAATATAAATGTAGACCAACTTATCAGTACCACATCAACCTGTCACTTCCCCTGTCATTGGAATGATATACCATCATTATCAGTGCTAACCTGTCACCACAACCTATCACTGTCAACCTGTCACAACAACCTTGTTATGAGGAAAATATCTCTATGGCTAGGGGTAAACCACAACAGATGAAAATGGCTGAAGAAATCAAATCTAATCTAAAGTATGCTATATAAACAAATATGCTAGCAAGACAAGATAAAGGGCTTACCTCATCCAGACGTTCGGTGAAGTCCATCGTTGAGTACTTGACCGAAAGAAATACACCTGCAACTAGTCCTCAACAACCAAGAAATGCAAGCATATGGTGATAATATATAGTGTTAGCACATTTGATAGAATAATCCATCACAATTCATAACAAATATGCCCATGGAATAATAATTCAAATATTTGTGAGATATTAATTGGACGAAAAAAGAGTATTTCTATTAAAATGTAATCAACATAAGTGAATGAGTTACAAAATTATGTTTCGACATGGTTCAGAACCGAGAAACTAAGTTTCTTCCAGCTAGGCCTCCACCACTTCAATCCTCCACCAAAGGAAAGATCATATAAGAGAGAGAATGTGGTTCTCAATCAATAAGGGAAGAGCTTGGGGGATGAACAATGTGTTCAAACTTAAAGGACAAACAGATGTAGACTTAATGTGAAGTGAATAATTTCTCCAGGGTAACTTTTCTCTCAAAGTTGAATTCTTTCTCTTCTTTTCCATAGCTCGGATTTGGCCTATTTTTAGCCTTCAAGTGGAACTGAAGGGTCAAGTCGAAACATTTCTAGTATATGGAAGGCCAAGGATCATAGATATCCAGACATGACATGGAAACCCGACACCATTTTCTAATTTTGGGCACAAATCCTGATGTATGTGGGTTGTAGTGGTGCAAGCTATGTATATGCATGTTGTAATATAGGCAGGGCATGTATATGTGGAAAAATAATGTTTTTAGCTCTAGGATTTGCAAAAAGAGACTTCAAGTATGCATAGGGAAATGGAAAAAGGCCCTCTCTCGAAGATTGCACAGGGTGAGGAAAATATTTCTATAACATATGCCCCCTAATGTGTGAGGTCAAAGGAGTATCTGTGATGGCCAGAATACATTATAAAACCCAAAAGTGGAGTAATGGGGACCCAGCTGGTTATAGCCTCTTAGACGAGTGTGAAAGAGACAAATTCATTCGCCATTTTTTTCTCTTTTTAGATGAGTTGGAAAATAGATTAAATCAGAATTGTTGGGGGGTTTCTAGGAGGTATGTCATGGGGGCATCCAAGGCTCCCATGTTGGACTTCTATGAAAGGTCAACATCTTACAAATAGCTGACACGAGCTTGGGAAAAACAAAATCTCTCCAAGTCGAGAAGGATAAAGTGCTAGCGGAAGTTACCTTCTCCATGATATATTAGATAACATATTTTACTTGAAAATGGATAGGAGAAGGCATTGGATACCCCACAAGACCATCCCAGTCAAAGAGAACCTCTTTAGAACTTGGAGGGAGAGTGTTCGGGGAGAGTAAAACTGTCTCTTGTTCATAAGGTGCAGTACTAGAAATTCTAATGAAATGGTTGAAGGATGCATCATCCTCCAAGGGAAGGGTTGGATTGATCAGATATTGCATATGTATGACCAATTCTTCAACCATTGGTTGAATCAAATGTGTGGCAACAAGACTAGGAGATGCATCACCCTAAAAAATGGGAGTGTGGTCAGGTGATGATTACATCAGCATGACTATCATTTCAGTCAAAGGAGAAATGGAGTGTGGGGAAACCACAGATGACTCAGAACCCGAAGGGCCCCCAGGTGAGAACCACACTTCTAGTATAATGGTAGTAGCAGGACACAAACGATTAAGGTGATCTCCTTCGCAAGTTCTGCAAAGGAACTTGGGTTTACATTGGACACATCTAGGCTTCTCAATCATATGAATTCCCCTAGTGTCATTTACAATGTCTGGCGACATTCTCTCACCATGACTGGCAGAGGCTGGAGATTCGTCTCCCACATGATGTACAAAGGTTTGAGATGTGATGTTGGTATGACTCATGGTGACTAGAGTGATGCCCCCAGCATGACTAGCATCGACTGGTTGTTGGTCTTCAATATGAATTGCAGAGGTTGTCAACCAATCTCCAACATGACTAGCAGTGGTTGGTGATGGAGCTCCAATATGATTGACAGTGACTGGACTAGTGGCGGTGGTGAGTTGTGTCATTTGAAAGAAAGGTCCCGAGAAAGACTAGTTTTGAGACATTGCGGGCCAAAAAGGTTCCTAGTTTGCACCATGTCCCTGTCTGGAAAGGTAGTATCCTCTGCCTAATTGATACATAGAAGTTTTTACAAGCATCATCACTAAAGTAGATGTCCATGAAAAGACAAAAGTATGATAAGGATTATTCAAGTGAGGATACAAGTTTCCCCCATGTGAAGGGGTTCTGTGAAGAGGGTAGCATGTACTATAAAATTAGTTCCCTTCGTATGAAATGCTAGAGGACATATGTGGACCCTCCATGGGAAACATGTTTGTAGGAACTAGCATAGCAAACGAAGGATACACAGACGAGATGTAATAAGTAGAATAACCACCCAATTGAGTACTAGCTCCTGAAAAATCATGGCTAGGACTGGATCTGTAAGAGGGGAGATTCCACCCCCCCGCAGTGAGAGTAGGTTGAGGTACATGACTCCTATCAAATGAAGATCTAGAAGGTGGGGCCATGGTTCCCCCAGATCCAAAGCTAGGATTCATATAAGTGGGTCAAAGAGAGGATGGGACGTGTGAAGGCATGTTTGGCATATCAATAGGAAAATGATTAGAGACCTAAGGCATGGACTGAGTGTCATAATTCTGCATACCATTATAAAAAGTGGGCAGATTCATCCCCATGAAATGAGTGAACATCATGGGGGGGGGGGTAGCAGTAAAGGAGGAAGTCACAAGAAATCCAACATCCATGATAATGACAACTCAAGGCACAGTATAAAATCTCAAAGGTCTATTAATTAATCAAAGAGCACACCATAAATAATCAAAAGTCTAATATGCACACAAACAAGATAAAGTGGTTGAAAGGGACCTCCCTCTCTAAAGTAGGTATGCCTCACCCAAGAGGGGCCTGAGACTCCACTGCTAAATATTCAAGCAAACATAATCAGTTATAAGGGCCCTCATCTGTTTAACATCCAGTTGGTCAGATCCCTCCGGAGAGGTAATCCTTCATAAAGGTTGTGTGTTTTCTGACCCTTATTTGACCCAGGGTACCTACAAAATAACCCTTGCAAGTCACCTATGTGGTACCTAAGTCAAGCAACTAAGAAACCATGGTATAACCAATGCACATGAAAACAATCATAAGTCAGGTCCACTGTATGGGTAGGGTAGAAAATACCAGAACCTTGAAAGCACTGCCTCTCACAGAGGTAAGGGAACTAGCAACATCCCCATATACGAATAGATCCCTAGAAATGTATCTGACACTAAGAAGGTATCAAGGGGATATCCCTTCAACCAACCTCATGCGACCTTGTTCTTAACTCCGATGTAAGCAGAGCCTCCTGATATTACCAATTATACAATGGATTTCTCCACTCCCTTAGTTAGACACATATATTGATTTAATATCCTTGGAGAAGTTTACTCACAAAATCCTATTCCAAGACTCTAAATCCTAAGCTATTTTTTGCACCCTAGAAAGATAAAATCGTTACTAATCAATTTTAAATTATAGCGTTACTTTTAATGGCCATGCTTACTCAAAAGGTACGGTCGTGAAACTAGTGATGTTATGACTCAAGAATTAAAATAAATGAATATGAATACAATGCAAAGTCCTAACTTAAATTTCCAATAAATGATATTCTTTTCAAAATGCAATTCTCAATTCAGTTATGCAATTCTAAATAAAATGGAATCTTTATTTACATGCACTAAGATTAATGATAAAGACTCAAAAGACAAAAAAATCCAATCAATGTAAAATGCCTAATATTTTTGTATTTTCAATATAAGAGAATGAAAATTCAAGGACTGAACAACAACTTGATATAAACACTCTACTATGTATAGACAGAGACAACCCAAGTAGGATATTAAGGAGAAAAACACCCAGCCCAAGATGCAAGGACAATTAAAATGAAAAAGATGATGAGAAAGACATTGCCCAAAAATTCAACCAAAGACAAGTTTCCTGTCATTCCACAGACACTTAACAGTCACCACAGAGACCCAAGAAGACTCAATAATCATCAAAACCTACCCAGCAACCACCAAACCCAACAACCAAGCAACAAAGGTTGATGTACACGATTGTTCAATGGAAAATCGTGTATGTACGTAGCTTTCAGAAGTACAACACGCGTATGTATGCGACTGTTAAGAAAAAACCCACGTATATGTGTCAAAACACAGCCAAGCTAAGGAGAAGGATAAGAAACTCGGACTTAGATTGAACATATATTGTCAAGTAATCATGCAACAAGAAACTCAATATAAATGAGAGCAATCTAAGGAGAAAAAACTCCAAACCCCGAAAAGTAAGATTCTATCCCTAGTATGGTCACCAATTCTATTACGAGGAAAATCTCTCTATGGATAGGGGTAAACCACAAGAGATGGACATGACTACAGAAATAAAATATAATCTCAAGTATGATATATAAAAAAATATACTATCAAGACAAGATAAAAGGCCTACCTCGTACAAATGTTCGATGAAGTCCATCGTTGAGCACTTGACCCAAAGAAATACACCTGCAACTAGTCCTCAACAACCAAGAAACACAAGAATATGGTGATAATATATAACATTAGCACATTTGATAGCATAATCCATCAACATTCATAACAAATACACCCATGGAATAATAATTCAAATATTTGCGAGATATTAATTGGACGAGAAAAAAGTATTTATATTAAGATGTAATCAACAGAAGTAAATGAGTTACAAACTTCTGTGTTGGCACAGTTTAGAACCAAGAAACTAAGTTCCTTCCATATGGGCCTCCACCACTTCAATCCTCCACCAAAGGCAAGCTCATATAAGAGAGACAATGAGGTTCTCAATCAATAAGATAAGAGCTTGCAGCTGGAAAATGTGTTCAAACTTAAAGGACAAAGGGATGCAGACTCAATGTGAAGTGAATAATTTCTCTAGAGTAACGTTTCTCTCAAAGTTGAATTGTTTCTCCTCTTTTCCATAGATCATATTTGGCCCATTTATATCCTTCAAGTGGAACTGAAAGGTTGATTTAGAACGTTTCCAGTATATGGAAGGCAAAGGATCATGGATCTCGTGACGTGAGATGGAAACCCGACACCATTTTTTAATTTTGGGCACAAATCCCGATGCACACGAGATGTAGTGGTAAAACCTGCATATACGCATGTTGTAATATAGGTAGGGTGTGTATATGTGGAAACATAATGTTTTTGGCTCTGGGATTTGCAAAAAAGGACTTCAAGTCTGCATAGGGAAATGGAAAAAGGCCCTCTGTGCAAGATTGCATAGGGTGAGGCAAATATTTCTATAAAAAACCTGCCACATCAATGTGTCACTATCAACCTCATCAAACAAACCATATCTACTCACATAGATCAATCACCAAGAACAACTCTAAACCATATGCACAATATCACAAAGATGTGAATCAACCAAAACAACTCACAACCATCACCAAGATGTTCTTTTACCAATGAACCAAGATATGTATGCCAAATCATCCATAAACCATGAACCATGTACTCTTCACATCAAACTATGTGCCATAACATCACTAATATACAACCAACAAAATGTCCAACATGCACCTCAACCATGTACCAAACAATGCATCAAAAGATATACAAATGTAGCCTAGATATGCACCAGCAATGTGCCTCAACAGATCTGCCTCAAACAATATGTACCACAAGAGATATACCCAAAACTCACCAAGACATGCCTCAAGCATTCTCCACAAGATAACTAAGATGTAAATTAAAACTAATCATATAAACATACCTCTGATCCTATAGCTGACCTGGTGTATGTGATCACAAACGTGTAGAACTTCCTCAACTTCAGCAACAAGAGAATAGAATCTTCACCAACCTTTACCTGAGTCTCACGGGACTAGTTTTGGATTAGTCAAAAAACCTAAATTTCAACAAGTATAACTTTGTAACTGTAAAGAATAAAGGTATGAAACTTGTACCCAACCTTATTCAATTTGTCTTATGAAATTCCTCCAAGTTTCACTCCTTTAATCATTATTTAAAAAGAGTGATAGAGAAAATGGAATACCTTGCTAAATTTTGTCCTATTCTAGAGAGTGAACTTGCACGACATGCCACGTTCTCAATATTTGATATATTATTCAAAAATTCACACAAAACAAACTATGGCGTATACTAATTCCATTTTAATTTGTCTAAAATAATTTGGATTATCTATGAAGAAGTTATTACTATTTTACCTGGAACACCTATTTAAAACTAGTTTTAGGACTAGTCAAAATCCTTATCTTCCACAGAGTGTACCTCCGAAAGTACAATGACCCATAAGATGGAATTTCTACCACAGGTACCTTGATATGCCTTCTCAACAACCTCCAATTTTAGCTATTTGAATCATTCTAGAAAAAAAATTATAGCAAAAAATGGTAAGATTACCTATACATAACATACCTTAGAACACATCATCAAAATACTTCATCCTCCCTTGCATTTTCATCCTTCTTTACTTCAACTTCCCATTGAAATTCGTCTCAGATCTCCTTGGTTACCTTAGTCACTTAGATATATTCAATATTCTCAATAGGTATTAATGGGAGTCTCTTGAAGTCTTATTTATACTTCCCAAGTGACTTCCTTTAGGGGATACCTTGTAACTATTTTACCCTTTTTCCTTATGCTAGGGATAACCCACTTTCTTATTGAAACTAACTTTTCCTTAATTAGTCAAATCATAAATAATTTGTTGAAACTAATTTATCCTTAATTAGATTCTTTTTGCAACCACTTTACCCATAATTAATTTCTTGTTTAACCACTTGTTACGAGGAAGATCACTCTATGGCACGGGGTAAACCACAAAAGAAAGAGATGACTGCAGAAATCGACTCTAATTCCAAGTATGCTATATAATTCAAAATGCCAACAAGAAAATATAAAGAGCCTACCTCATTCGAATTTCTGATGAAGACCATCATTGAGCACGAGACCCAAAGCAATACACTTGCAACTTGTCCTCAACAAAAAGGATATATAAGCATATGGTGATAATATATAAAGTTAGTACATCAAATAGCATAATCCATCAATATATATAACAAATATGCCCATGGAATAATAATTCAAATATTTTCAAGACATTAATTGGATGGAAAAAGAATATTTATATTAATAAATGATCCACAAAAGTGTATAAATGACAAACTCCTATTTCGGCACGTCTCAAAATCGAGAAACGGAGTCCCTTCCAGTAGGGCCTCCACCACTTCAATCCTCAACCAAATGAAAGATCATATAAGGGAGATAATGAGGTTCTCCAAAAATTAGAGAAGATCTTGGGGGCTGAACAATGTGTTTAGACTTAAAAGGACAAAGGGATGCAGACTCATATGAGAAGTGAAAATTTCTCCAGAGTATCTTTTCTCTCAATAGTTGAATTCTCTCCTCTTCCATGGATTTGATAAGGCCCATTTTATATCCTTCAAATGGAAGTAAAGGGCCGAGTCGAAGTGTTTCCAGTATATGGAAGGTCAAGGATCATGGATCTCATCATGTGACATGGAAACCCGACACCATTTTTAATTTTGGGCACAAAAAATGATGTACACAGGATGTAATGGTGCAACCTGCATACACACGGGTTGCATAGCTCTTAGGGCACAGATATGTGGAAACGCATTTTTTTTAGCTCTGGGGAGTGAAAAAGGGACTTCGATTTTGCATAAGGAAATGGAAAAGTCCTTCTGAGCAAGTTGCATGGGGTGAGGAAAATATTGCTATAACATATGCCCACTAATGTGTGCGGTCAAAGGAGTATCTGCGATGGTCGAAATACATTATAATTCCTAGAAGTGGAGTGATGGAGAATTACATGGAAGAACAAATTGCTCATTACAATATTACAATATATAGTTAATTTGTGCACATGGCTTCCAGTTTGAATTACATTGTAGATCCAAGTGGAAAATATACCAAATAGCTGCCCATGACCATGAATACACAATGCAAAGTAGACATATGTCATAGTCATGAACAAGGCCCAGTGAAGACCAATCTCAAAACCAATTTGAAGATATCTGTATACAATGGAGTACAATATGATCTCCCATGATCATTAATGTTATCATTGAAATTTCGTCCGCACGTGGCGACAAGAACTCCGCATCGTCAAAACAGGACTGGAGTCATTCATGGCACAGGATTAATTCCATAGCATTGCAAAAGGGTAAAAAACTATACAAAATGACCAAAAAATTTGAAGGGCGCTTTACAACATCTGGGTGCGTGCACGTATGCGCGTAACAAAAACGTACAAAGCGCGCATATGTGAAAAAGGCGCGGATGTTGGGTGAAAAACTCGCGCGCCTGCTAAACGACGCATTTATTGAAATTGATCGGCCTTCCAACCACTAATGGATCAGCTCCCAAGTCGATTTGACACCAAATCCGAGCTCAATCCTCATGGTGGGCTGGTCAAAGACCTAATTGTGCCCTAAAGAGCCCCTTTTCACATTATAAAGAGGTTCCATAATGACCCAATGCTTGGCTATAAAAAGCCATGAATAACCACCATTTTCTCAAGGAATTCTTTGTATTGTTATGCTGCTGAGATTGCTAAGGACTCATTCTTTGGCAATAAACATTGTAAGTTGCATTGCATAGAGCTATTCACCGCTCACTTGAGTGAATAAGATTGGAGTTATTTCACCCACATTTTCATCTTTTCATTGTAAGGAGAGAAAGCTTTGAGGGCCTCAAGAGCCTTCCATTGGAGAAAGAAGGGACCCAAGTCCCCTTTCTTCTTTGTGTATTTGGATTTCATCAACAGATCAGTTTATACATTGGTGATATTGGTTCATTTGTCTCTATTTTTCATTTTTTCATATGATCATATTTTTAATTAGTTTTAGTTTGATTTTTGTTTATAACTTTGTTGTTTCTTTTTCTAACCTTTTACTTCACAGCTGTCATGCCTAGCAGAGCCCAACTGGGCATGTAAGCACTCTTAATTTGCTCACCTAGTGACGAATTGGGTGCAAACAATTAAAGTCATAGGTGTTGGTCCAATGAATGATAACAACAAATCATGAAAGCTGCTACTATATATGATGTCTTCAAGTCTTCTACATGATCTACCAAAGGTGCAAGTCTACATTATGTGAATAAAGGAGTTGAATTCTAACAAAATTAGACTTTGTTTGATTACCGGTCATTAATGAATACTGTTAACAAACGCGAGATAACCTACTGATAATGAAATCAAGTATTGAGGCACTAAGTACATTCTTACAAGTGTGAATAAAGGAGATGAGGTTGAACACTCGAAGAATCCATCGATTAAGAGACATTGATGTATTACGAACTGTCAGTGGTGAGAGAACCTGCCACTAATGACTATAAGCCCCTAGGTACTCATAAAAATCTCTAGGCCTCATTTCCAAAATAGATGAGTTGAATTCGATGGAAGGAGACCAGATGAAAGGAGAGCATTAATGCATCTCTCATCAGGAAGCATGAGGTACAAGACAATATATTGATTATTTGGAGGAACTGGGACAAAGATTATGTTCACGAACCAACGACCCTATGCATCTCTCGCATGCACCAGATGCAAGTAGTGCATGAAAGAGATCCTCTGAATAGCAGCCAATAAGGAAAAATGTCGACAAAGGTGAGGAAACCACCAATAAGGCTAATGGCATACCATACACTATATGAATCCCAATGTGTGAATAAATTTCTTGTTGTTCAACACAAGGGAAACCCCCTAGTCAGTGACCAATGTGGATATGTCAACTGTTGGGTTCAAGGTTACCTACCCATAATGAAATCAGGACCAGCGTGCACGGTAGAACTAAACCTCATGCGATTCTGATACACACTAAGGGTATGGCCAACATTCAAAGTCAAGTGTTTTGAGAAATGGCCGACACAGGTTTATAAACATCCTTTGAACAAGAGCATGAAACATATGGCAGACTCTGGCAACATGGACTTGATAAATGAAACTTTGTGATGCATGAGGTAGAAATCAAAATCTCCATAGGGACTAAAAGAGTAGCCAGTCGGAGGAGTAAACTCTAAGTAACGAGCTCAACATTCCTAAGGTCATGCTAAAATCAAAAATTTGGATGACAAGTGGACTCAAAAGTTTGTGCTCTGCTCAAAGGCAACACAACTACTGCCAACATAAGACAATATTCTCTTCCCTCCCATATTTTTTTGTTTTTGTCATAAGCAAATGAATGTTATGATACAAGAGAGGAAATGAGTGTCACAAATAAGAAACTAGTTCCCAACAGTGGAACATACTTATGCCCAATGCAAGGTAGTGCACATAGGGTATGGACACTCGGGGTAATGTTTCCTCTTAGGGTACAGGGTGTCAAATTGCAAAGGATATAAAGAAGGCTCTGCTTGGATAGTGATGCAAATTGCTGAGGCAATAGGATTATAACAAGAAAGTGGGAATCAACAATAGGCTCAATACTGCAAGAAGGATAATGGTATGCAATTACAAATTAACTCCAAAGAATGTCCTTTTTCATAAATTTAGTCCCCTAGGCCCGAAAAAGTATAAAAAAATACCCAGGAGAACTGTTCTAGCCATCCATGGATAGAGTATTCATTTTTTCAAAATTAGTCTACTTGGTCCAAAAAAGGGTTAAACTTAAACCAAATAGACATCCTTTCATAACAAGTTAACGAGTGTGAAAGAGACAAGTTCACTTGACAATATTTTCACTTTTTGTAGATTCAGAAAAGAGCTTAACCAAGAATCAATGGTGGGAGTCCCATAGGCATAGGTCAAAATTCTTGTGAGTAAGAAAATTAGGTTCAAAAGAAAATCCATATTCGAACTATTAGGAACTCCTGGTCCTACGGAAAAAATATCTACATGGGCACCGAATGGCACAAAGGTTCTAACTAGGGCACCTCTGTTTGGTAATTCTTGTTGGGCCCTTCATTTTTTATTAATATAAGATGTGCAAGAAATAATACAATCCTAGTTTTGGTTGGAAAGTTGTGCAAGTAACAAGAAAGATGGACAAAGGAATGGAGAAAGAAACAAAAATAGGTTAGAGGGACAGTGCAACACCAACCCAAAGAAAGAAGTTACAATAAGAACTAGAAAGAAAGAATTCGAAATCCAACTGGATTATATACACGAGATGTATATGATTGTAAAGGGTTCACGGGATTATCATTCACTCCATTTAGGTTCTGTTATTGTAGCTAATTTCCATATTGGAAAAGGGGTAGATAGAGTTCTGAAGAATGAGTTTAGAGCCACAAGATATTGTAACAGAGTAATGACTTATTGTAATATCGAGAAAGAAAGGGGCTAGGGATAGCCTTGTTTCTTAGTAGTATAGATTTGTTGTTAGATTTGGCATGACCAAGCAGTTTATGTATATGTTGAACTGTATCTGAGAACCTTTGTGATGACAATATATGAAGGACCTAAAATTTTGAAAATATTCTATGTAATTATATATTTATATCTATGAAGTGTCATTCTACTTTACTTCTTCATGCTTGACAAGATCAATATGTTATAGCTTGTTTGCAAATATTGTCACAACTCTGTTGTATTTACTATTAGTTATGAATAAGTTCATATCAACAGTTTGTTAGTTCATCTTGCGCAAGACTAGGTTGAATCTTGATGATTGTGGAGATCTACGTATGTATTATCCTTACCCTTCCCTATCTTCTTGTCTTGGTTTCGCTTCTGGTGAGACTTATTCTCATAGAGTTCTGAAGAATGAGCTTAGATCCATAAGAGATTGTAACAGAGTAATGACTTATTGTAATATCGAGAAAGAAAGGGGCCATGGATAGCCTTGTTTCTCAGTAGTATAGAGTTTTTTTTTAATCTTTGGCACGACCAAGCAGTGTCTGTATATGTTGAACTGTATCTGAGAACCTTTGTGATGAAAATATGAAGGACCTAAAATTTTGAAAATATTCTGTGTAATTCTTTGTTTATGTCTATGAATTTTCATTCTACTTTACTTCTTCATGCCTGATAAGATCAATATGTTATATCTTGTTTTCAAATACTATCGCAACTCTGTTGTCTTTAATATTAGTTATGAATAAGTTCAGATCGGTCGCTTGTTAGTTCATCTTGCGCAAGACTAGGTTGAATCTTGATGATTCTGGAGATCTACCTATGTATTATCCTTACCCTTCCCTATCTTCTTGTTTTGGTTGCGCTTAGAGTGAGACTTCTTCTCTCCATAGAACATGAAAATGCTAGTGCCCTATACTACGCGGTACTCTTTTGTTGGTAACCTAAGAAGGACCCTGGTTTGATCAATTTTGTGCCAACAAAATGGTTCCATTGTCGGGACCAGCGTTAAAAGGGAACATGTAGGGAGAATTATTCCACGGATTCATGGATCCAATATTCACTAGTGGTGGGAGAAAAACTGTGATGCCTTCATATGGAAAGAAGCAGAGCTGAAAGGAAAATCTGTGAAAGATACATGAAAGGTGGTCTTTTACTCAAAAAGATCGAGTGACCAATGCGAGATATTCTTGGTTAAGTTTCTGGAAGAACTATTCTATTGGATAGATAGGCTCCAAGAAGCTCCATAATTAAAAGAACGAGAGAAGAATACACGAATCCTATTGTGGATGGATCAGTAAGTTGGAGGAGCATACAATCGGCGGATGAAGATTTAGAACTAGCATTTGACAGTTGGCAGCAAGGTTCATATGAAAGATTTTCATGAAGATGCACAACTGTCAGAGAATCTAGATGGGTTGGAACTAAGGTCAAGGAACATCCGATATATGATGGTACCTCATAAATTGACATTTTTCTGGTTAGCATGGAAGAAAAGATAGCAGAGGATCAAAGGATTTTAGTTCTGGACTGAGCCCTCCAGGACACCCCTGCTAGATGGTGGGCTAGTCACAAAGCCTTGATAAAGAACTGGGAGGACGTGAAACAAGCCATCCGATATAGATTTCAAGATAAGGAGAAACTGGAATCACATATGCAGATGGATTTCCAATTTGCGCAACTGTTCAATGGACAATCTGATCCTAAAACACATATTGAACAATGTGTGAGACAGTGGCAAGTTGCGGAAATACCATCTCTCTTGTGGGTTCAAGTATTTCCCCATTTGCTAGGTCTGATTTTGAAAGCCTAGTACATCCATCAAGAGACCATAAGGAAGACCAGAAACTAGAAAACGTTGGTAGACCAATTTTGCAAGGAATTCGCTTTTACAAGTAAGTACCCTGAGCTTAGGATAATCCTGCAAAGAATTAAAAAATTGCTTTTTACCGATGTTCGTGAATGAAAATTAGACCCAGTGGTATGTGGAAATAATATTCAAGTGCTTCAGTCTAAACTTCACCTAGACATGGACAAGACACCTATAGAATGATATAAGATCGAGAAGGATTTGGAAAACTCAGATGATTTAGAAGAACTGAGAAATTTGTCCATTAATGAAACAAAAGGAAGGAGAGAAATCCAGAACACCATACCCAGTCAGACTAATAGTTCTTATAACCATCCATTGAATTTGTGAAAGGTCAACATAGGAACTAACGAGCAACCCAAGATAGTTGCAATAGGAGATTATTGCAATGAGCAAACTAGCCAGGAAATACATAGCCTGTTTGTAATATTCCAGATATAACAAAGTATGCAGAATAGAAATAAATAGATATAAATGGAAGATGAACAACAATATAACCAAAAAAACACCACAATAATACCAAAATGATACCAGAATAACACCAAAAAGATCACTTTGATTACTGAGAGCAATGTTCACTTGTGTCTTCGAGGGGGAAACCTCCAACAAAGCAGAGCTCTATTACAATAATATCCAAGACAAAATTTATCATACCCTCGACTCCTATTTATATTAAATATGTCTATCAAAAGAACCATCTAGAGGAAGATCCTTCTAGAAGCAGAAGATTCTATTAGGTCTTCTTACATTGGACTTATTCTTCCTTATTTCCAGGCCTTATTAATATTGACCTTTATTACATGGTAATATATTATTCTACCTACCTGAGGTGTTAGGTCCTTAACACTGTTGCGAGAGTATGAGGACTTATTCCCAAAGAAATTATCAGAGCTAAAAGGGATGAAAGGGGATATGGGAGAGATGAAAATTGAACTAAAAACGAGATCAAAACTTGTAAGGTATATACCATATTGTCTTAACCCCAGGGTGAAAGAGAAGGTTAAGAGGGAAATAAATAAGATGCTCATGGCTAGACTTGTTTTTCCAGTTGAAGAAGCAAAGTGGATTAGCACCATAGTCATCCAGAGCAAGAAAGGTACAAAGGACATTAGGGTATATGTAGACTACATAGGCCTTAAATCTTCCTATGTGCATGACCCTTTTCCCACACATTTTACTGACAAGGTGCTAGAAAAGGTTGCAGAGAAAGAATCTTACTCATTTACATATGGATTTTTGGGGTATCACCAAGTGATAATTGTCGAAGAAGACAAAAGGAAGACAACATTCATAATAGAATGGGGATCATTTGCATACAATGTCATGCCCTTCGGTCTAAAGAATGCCCTTGCAGGTTTTTCTTGGCTTGTAATAGCACCCTTCCGAGAATTTATTCACAAATTTATAGAAGTTTATATGGATGATTGGACGGTGTACATTCTTCTCAAGGAACATGTAGTGCTACTATGACTGATGTTTGATAGATGTAGGGAAATGCAAATATAGTTGAACCTCATAAAGTGTATCTTTTGTGTGCCACATGGAAATATATTAGGCCACATAGTATGCCGAGAAGGAGTGTTGGTAGACCCATCCAAAGCCGCGGTCATTGTGAACATGCCACCACCTACTAGAGCTAAACAATTGCACTCCACGCTGGGGCACATAGGGTGCTATTGCAAGTTTATCAGAAGGTATGAAAATATTACTGCACCCTTGAAAAATCTACTAAAGAAGTCAGAAGTGTTCCAGTGGACACCAGAGTGTGATAAACCGTTCGACATCTTGAAGGAAAATCTCAACACAACACCTATTTTGATATTTTTGAATTGGGAAAATGAATTTCATGTGCATGTGGATGCATCAGGTATTGCCCTGGGAGCCATCTTAGTGCAACCAAGAGATGAAACCATGGATCATCCAATCTACTTTGCTAGCAGGAAGATGTCACAAGATGAACGAAACTGTACAACCACAAAAGGGAGGGTTTGGCTATGATTTATTCTCTACAAAAGTTTACACATTACTTGTTAGGCTCTCATTTTAAATTTTTTACTAATCATTCTATGTTAAAATATCTAGTTAAAAAGCCTATTTTGGAAGGAAGATTTTTTCAATGGTTGTTATTGTTTCAAGAATTTTCATTTGAGGTGATCATCAAACCTAAGCAATGTGGGTCTTTATCACCTGTCCAGATTAGAGTCAGGATAAAGTGGTGGAGCAGTTGATGATCAACTCCTAGATGTAGACTTGTTCCGAGTTGAGACTGTACCAAAATACCTGGAAGACATAGCAGTTTTCCTGAGTATAGGGGTCTGCCCAGAAACGTACTCCGCAACTCAAAAACTCTATATAGTGGTTCAAGAAGTGGACTATAAATTGGTTGTAGGGAAATTTTATAAGTTGGGCCTAGATAGTATCCTTAGGAGGTGTGTCTTAGACCACGAAAGACAAGACATATTGTGGGAGTGCCACAGTGGAGTTGCGGGAGGCCATGTTGGAGGAAAGGTCACTACGTAGAAAATCCTCCAAGATGGATTTTGGGCCACACTCTTCAAATATGCAAAGGAATATGCTATATCTTGAGATGTCTATCAAAGTGTAGGCAAGCCATCACGATGGGGCGAATTTCCTCTTCAGCTAGTTGAGCTCTGCAAACATTTGAGAAGTGGGTGATTGATTTCATTGGCCCAATCAAACCCATGGCTAAGCACTCAAAGTCCAGGTATATTATTACTGCAACTGATTACCTTACACGATGGGATGAAGAAATAGTTGTTCAGGATTGCTTGACACATACTGCTGCCAGGTTTATTTTTGAAAGAATTATCACTCAGTTTGGATGTCCTAGGATTTTGACTAGTGATCAGGGTGGTCATTTTATCAGTAGTACAATAGAAAATCTTACAAAAAATTTCTCAATCCAACATCATAAAAGTATCCCCTACCATCCACAAGATAATGGCATAGTAGAGGCATTTAACAAGATTCTGGAGAGAGGATTAAAAAAGGTTTGTTGCACAAATAGGGAAGATTGGGATGACAGAGTCCCAATAATTTTATGGGTTTACAGGACAACCACGGAGAAGCTCCAAAAGTATACTCCATTTCAACTATTCTATGGGAAAGTGGTTGTGTTACCTTGTTGATGGGAGAAATTGACTGCTCGTCAACTGGAGGAGTGAATCCGATCCGGGGTTGTCTAAATAACCCAAACCGTTTGGATTAATCCACTCTGATGGGTTTAGCAGCTCCATTAGCTGATCTAAGTCCTACGAAAGTGAAAAGACAAAACTAAAGAAACTAACTAAATGAAAAACAAACAGCTGCTGAAAAACTATTTACAAATCTAATATATATATATACAGTTCGCTAACTAGTATTAGTGAAGTAGTAATCCTACTTATTAAATATACAGTGTATTGATATGATTAAATCTCTGTTATCTATACAGTATTCAAAAAATACAAATTTTGATCGAAATATGCAAAATCATATATTAATTGTCTTATGACAGCGAAGCTAGTATTTTTTTATTTTTATAACTTTTATGAAAAAGAAATGAAATGATAGCTATCTAAATAGCAATAAAAATAACAATCTGTATTGTGTATCTAAACTACAGAGAATTCTTATATTAATTAACCTATCAAAATAAAATAGCAAAATGACCTGAAATTATCATCTCCTAGTCGTCTTGTACATAACATCTGCGTTTACTGTTTGATGAGGCCAACCCGCACCAGATTTTCCAATACTTCGCGTAAACATGAAGCAACAACGCTTTTGAATGCTAACGACAAAACATGTAAAGGATGATAGCAACAACAATTTTATAATTTTCAAATGATTGCATTAAGATAAATCTCACTGCAAAGATTTGTATATAACTGTTCATTTAACAAAGAAGATTAACCTTCTGCTCATTAAATTGAAACAGGATAATTGTTGTATGTAAAATGAGAGACATCAAATATGGACACTATTTAAATCCCATCACATCAACCTATAACAAATTATAATATCTAAAGTAGTCAAAAATTTGATTACAAATTGAAATGAACAAAAACTTGAACAAAAGTATGATATATTGAAGCTAAAGCCGTACAAACATCTACTTTCATACGAGTCTGAATAATTGCCAATCCATAGTCTCTGTTCCCAAGCAGCGATGGGTTTTGTTTACAAAAATAATACATATATAAAGGCCATAGGATGAAAACATTCCTCGTGGAAATTATCAAAGTTGTTGCAAAAATTATGGGAACAATCTCCCAAATTCCTATTTCTATCTAAGACTAACAGCCTAATCCAAAAGTATGTAAAGAAAAAGCATGTTCAAAGATGCCACAGTCGATCCAATCTCCTTTAAAATTCGTGTGTACCTGTCAATGCACAAGAATACATGTTTTTCAGATTGTATTTTAGTTGTAAAATCAAAATAGTTCAAATTTTCATAACTAGCTACAGAATCTCATGATTCTGTAGCTAATTATTATTTACAAACATAATCGTATTGCTTCAATTCAATCATAACCGAAATAGATGTGATTGAGAAAACAAATCCTTTATGCTAATTCAAAGCAAAAAAAATCATTTTAAAATCATTCTTGAAATAACATACCTCGGTTTCAGGGATTCGATTTGATCAAGCTATTTTTGAATTAACAGTGGCAGTGGCCGCCTCTACATTTTTGAAAACAATAGAGCCTGTGGTCTTCTGCCTTTTATCATTAGCTTGCAGTTTGTCATTTTCTTTGGTTAACACATTTACTCGGTCCTCCAAAGACTTGATTCTGGATTGGAGCAAAGGGACATCTGTATAATATCGGTCAAGCCACGACTTACATTCGTCGCACTGTGGTTGATCACGCTGTGTGATTATAGGTGAAGAATTTATTAATTTACCAGCAGTTCCACTGTCGAGTTTGATCTCGGGGAAGTTGGGGTCATCTCTAAGGCATGGCGGGAGGTTCGTCAGATAATCATAAGGCTTGAATGAACAAAGGTCGTGTGAGTATGGATACTCCTCGGTTAGAAACCGCTCGATTTCAGAATCGAAATCTTCACTCAACAAAATTGGTTTTTGTTCTGTGTTTTGTTTAGGTTTATTGTGAGAACACCTTGATACCCAGCACGTGACCTTCTTACCCTTGCAATTGATATCACTGTTACCCTTACCCTTTTTCTTTGCAGGCCTCTTAATAGGCTTACCACTGTCTTTTAGACTCGATTCAGGCAGGGTTTCGGGTTGGGCATCATTCGGGTAGGTTGACGGTTCAACAGGAAAGAGTGTAGGAGGGGGAATAATAGGCCCGACAAGGGTTTCTATGACCATAGTTTTGTCAACTTGTCCAATTTTAAGACTAGCAAAGCCATTCCTCAACAAGAAATCTTCCCAACAATCGCCACTCAACCTCAATTGATGAATCACAATAATTTTAATTAAATAGTGGTGGAAGAGGATGGAGTCGGATTTCTCCCTCTTGAAACATTTAGCCATTTTATACAAACTCTGAAGGAGGAAATGTGGCATATTTAAAGGAAAATCTATGAAACTCATGAGCAGCCGCAGGTGGTATAGGAAAACTAAACTGTATCTACCTTCGCATGTAATGAACTGCTTGATAATAGCCAACAAATCATGCCATCGAGATTTAAGAGTTGTAACCGGCATACCTTTGTTGCAAATATTGATCTTCCTTGAGGTAAACAACAGTGGCCATGGTACTTCATCAACCTTGGAATTTTTAAACCATTTTTTCCCTTTGGCTGGCAGACCAGTGGCTGAGCTGAGGAAATCCTCGTTCAATTCGAGTTGGATGTCCCCAATTTTGGCTCTGCACCCATCGAATGTAAGTGCAAATTGTTGAGTGACTGCGAGGTTGAAACCCTCGAATTTCTCAATAAAAACCAACCAACCATTCCTCTCAAGGTCCTCTCGGGCATTATCAAACAACATCAAAGTTTTGGCACCGTTGGGCTCGATTCGCACTACAAGAGCCATAGCTAATAGCACACAATCAATAGGGTAAGGGTTTGACAAGTTAGACACAGAACCATTTTTCCCGCAGCTTCCCCAAAACAAGCAAAGGAAACCTGAAATGCAAGACAAAGCATTAATGCTTCTGCGTGCGAGGGTGGTGGAGTAAATTGAAACCATGCAAAAATATCATGTCGGGCTGTACAATCGATGGTGCCTTGGTAAAATGTTTCATTCAAATCACAATAGAGTATATCAAAAGCATTGTAAACAACATGTTAAATGAATTATCACATAACCATTGAAAACCATGATATACATAACCAAAAATCGATCTGAATGTTAAATAAACAATGGCATTTGTAGGATTTAAAAGAAACACCAACATGTTGAATATTGCATCAACGATTACATCAAAGACACCAATATGTCAAATAACCATTGCATCAACGAATTTATAAATCCAAACCATATTAACAATAGTCAAATGCAAAGTGAGTGGTGGTTTGATACATATGAAATCAAGGTGTTTTTGAGACCAAGGAGTGGTAACCAGGTTCAAGTAGGTTCATGATAAACCAAATGATCATTTTAATGTAACCGACATGAATTCCAGCTGTGGGTTTTCACGCTTGCAGTCGTGAAAATGAAAACGAAAAGAAGGTATGCAAAAGCGAAAGATAATGGTGTCGTTTTTAAAAAAAGTTGCGACGAGTATTGAGGGTTCAAAACCCTTGTGTAGGCAGCTTATAATGAAGAAGATAGGAATTAATATGGCTGCCAACAATGGCGACACACTGGTAGAAGCAGTTATATCTACCAAACGACAAAGTCCAGATTAGGATAATGAGAAAAATTCCAACTCGAAAACAACCAGAAAATTGTTTGAACATCATCATCAATCATTAAAAATTCCAGTTTCAGATTGCTTGTTATTTAAAAGATGAAAACTGATGACAATTTAAACAAAAGCGAGTCACGATATTAAGGTTGAAATATCCAATACTGTCGATAGAGCCACTGCTGCCAGCAGGCATCCATAGCCTCGACAGGGTTGCCATTTAACCCACTCTGATATCCGTATCCTGCCAAGAAGTTCCAAATCAGAATAAAGGACATTTTAAGGTCAAGAGATTCCATATTTAAAAAGTTTCATATACCCGACATTGCTTCGCTGCTAGCGGGCTTATTCAGTACCTCGACGAAGTTATCTTGGCATCATGGATGCATTTACTCACTACCAGTAGACCTGTTTAGTATCCCGACGGGTTTACAAGCACTTCCCATAGCTCTTTGATGATTTATTTGGTTTTTAAAGATATATAATTGAGCAGGGTGACGCTGAAAATTATGATATTTTGGACATGTTTTAATAAATTACAGACCTTGAGAAATTTTTTTAAATTGTCCTTCATTAAGATCTAGAGATAGTTTGTTAATAAACCAACCTTCAAAGGCAGGGATACATCTTCTGAGTTGTTCTCTTAAGGAAGAGGGACAACATAAGAAGAAAATGGATGATCGTGACAGGCTTCAATTACAGATTGAAATCAATAAACTCCTTTCAAACAACATACTTTCTTTAACATGGCTGTAAATTTCAGAAGCATATCATAATTGATGTTTAAACAAACTTTCAACAGTCATTTTAGAGGAAAAAAAAATTTTGTTCTCTTAACCTGAACAGTTCATGATGTAGGTATATGTATTTCAAAAGTAAAAACAGGTAAGCATAAGGGAGAAATCAAAACCAAAACAGCAAAGAAAAATAAAAAGAAAATAAAGGAAAAATATTTACACAGTGTACACAGGGTTGTCCTCAAGAGAAATACCTTTTTAGAGCTTGGCCATTCACCGGATAGGTGTCTGGCTGTCCCTCTAGACTCTATAATCTGAAAGAGCTGGGACCCAATTTCTTAGCAATTAAAAACAGTCCTAGCCATAAGTTCTGAAACTTCGTATGCTCTCCCTTTCTGTCATGTGGTTTGTCCCATTTTAGGACAAGGTCACCTACTTCAAAGTTCCTGTCAGAGGTAGAGTTGGAATCAAACCAACTTTTAACCACTAGTTGATGCTAATCCAACTTTCGTTTTGCTTGAGCCCTTACCTCTTCTAGTTTTAATAATGCGTAAATTCGATTCTCCAAAGGGGGGCAGTTCTCTTCTTGTATTTTCTGTGATAGTTGTAGTGAGGGAAGAAGAATATGTGGTGGAAAAATTGCTTCTCTAAGATAGATGAGAAAGAAGGGAGAGTTACCCACAACAGTTTTCGGAGTTACTCTATCAGCCCAGATTGCGTTTAACAGTGCATTATGCCAATTTTTGTGATTTTCAGATACCGTTCTCTTGATGATTTTAATCAGATTCTTATTAGTTGATTCTGCCAATCCATTTCCTTGAGGGTAATAGATGGCAGAATATTTTAATTTAATTCCTCTTTCTAGAGCGAACTCACTCATCTCAAGAGACGAAAAATAGGAAGCGTTATCGAATACTAAACAGTCAGGGATACCAAAACGAGTAATAATATTTGAATTTAAAAGGGCAATTACCTGACTGGTATTCACAGCTTTTAATGGGGCAGCCTTAGACCACCTGGTGATCTGAAAATAGAGGGCTAACTTGTTATGCTATGCAAGCACCCTCTACTTCATGAAAATAAAACTTTACAGGACCTTGCTCCATGTGTTAAAATATGCAAGATAAATTATGTGTTAAGTTTATGCTTCTTTTAAATGGTTATGTGTGAGGACTTTGTAAGATTAAATATGTTGTTTTTATAAATACAACAGCAAATATAACTTGCAGCAAAGAATAACCAGCAAACACTCACAACAAGAACAACATGATAAAGGAGTTCACCCCTCTCCGAGCTACATCTCCTTGAGCCTCCATCAATGGACTTGGCTCTCTGGGATTAATTTGTCAAAGATTCTTTTACAATATGCTTCTCAACTCCAATGGAAATAATGGCTGTACCATTGGGTTCAAAATACATAAAACCCCCAAAAATGACTAATAAAACTCTAAAAACGGATCATGGCTCATCCAGGCATGACCTCTTCTACATGTGGCCTTAAGCTTCTCTGAGCTTCTCTTTGGAAAAAACACCTGTAAAAGTCCTCAAAATCCTCTGAAACCTATTCCAATGTGTTCAGAGCATAACAATTAGCCAAAAATGACTATTCAGTCACAGAAAACAAACTTGGACTCACCAAAACATGACCTCAATCAATGAGGGCTTCAAGCTCCCTGGAGCTCTCTGAAACTTAAATGGTTAAAAACCTACAAAAGAAGTCTTCAAATGGCTGTGAAAATAGTGCCAATGGATTCAGAACATCCAAAAACCCCTAGCTGGGCTTTTACGGCACCTAATTTAGCCAAAAAATGAAGAAGATAGGCCTCCTGCCATTCTCTTCCTTCAAGCTTGTTGTCTCTGGTTCGCCAAAACGCACCTCCTATACGTTCAACCAAGAACATGCTCCAAAATGCATGCTTAAACCCAGCACTGAGCACAACCGCATAACCATGCAACTTGTAGGATGGTTAGGGCGCGTCCATCCCCTAACCGCCAAGACCACGGTCACAAGGTCAACATGTGACCACGTGCTATAGCAAAAGGGGCTCTGTTTACAAGGGCGAATGAAACAATGACAAATGGCGGCATGTGTTGAAACCATTTCAAACAAACCAAAATCCCGCCATAGCTCCATATCCATCTGCCAAACACGCACTGATGGTCATATGTATAAAGTGTAGCAAGTGTAGCAAGTGGTCATATGTTTAAAACATATAAAACCGCGGTTTAAATCATTGGAACCGCGCACATATTTCCATGTATATAAACGGTCATATGTAACAATACAACCATAGGATCCATTACATATTCGCACACACATGTATATACAATGGTCATATGGTGAATGATACAACCACGGGCTGGGGCTAAGCCCCAGCCCGACCCCACGCCAACCATACAATAATGTAAACTTAAATACATTTTGAACCATTTATATAATAAGTCACATAGTGTGGTGCGTTGGCAGGGAAAACTTTGTAAACACTTTGCATTGTGGTGGAGTGATCCGGATTATTTTCGGCACGAAATGAGAGTGGAGATATAATAATGAAATGAACAAAGATATTGCAGATATTCAATAATATAATAGGAATGTATCAGAGATGCAACCATAACACAAATATACAGTAATACATGATTTCTATTAATCAGAAAAATGTACAGAGACTGTAAAAATACAGAGTGAAAGACTCGCTAGAATGGTGGCAGCTTATCTCTGAGAAGAGATGTG
>ML779999.1:503504-569099 GCA_009831015.1 Picea engelmannii
CGCCAAAAGTCATGTGGGCCCCGTTTGGGTAAGTTGGTGCATCAACTTCCCGGGGTCGTAACTTTTGCATACGATCTCCGTTTTAGGCGTGTGATAGCTCGTTGGAAAGGTATCATCGAGGAGATTCATTGTGGGGCCTCAATTATTCCTTCGGCTATTATTGATAACCTCAATCTCGAAAAAAATTCATTTAGGCCCTCAAAATGGCCCCGGAAGTGAAAACCTGCTAAAAATAGTAAATTGCCAAAATGGCCAGAAAACTGTTTTGAGCCATTTGGAAAAGGTGGGTGGCCCACGATATCCACCTGGATCATGGAGGTCCGGGGTTCAAATCCCACGGACTCCACAAATTTTTGAACTAACAACCATTGCCAAAAACGGGGTGCCACGTGGTAGCCCATGACTAGGCCACGTGGCACCAAAACACTTGCCAAAATAATGCCACGTGTCGTCAAATGATTCATCCAACTATCAGCCAATATGAAACTGCCATGTCACCTCTGCCACATTAGTGTACGACCTCTTCCATGTTAGCGTACGGTCATGCCACGTCAGCATCCATACAGACTGTACGGACTGCACAGTCAGTGTCCCTTTTTCTACCTGTTTGACGATTCGAATAGATCGTGATATCTCTCGCTCCTAACATCCGTTTGAACCCAAATGAGTTGCGTTGGGTTTGTAATGACGAGGACTATGCTCTCATTCGGTTTGAGACAATTCTGAGAACTTTGATTTTTGAGCTAAAATTTGACCCCTGGTCCAGATTTTGATCATGCCTTCCCATTGAAAGGATTTTGGACCCACAAAATCTTATGATTATCTATATGAGATTCAATAATCTTCTTCTTTCAAGTTATATCAACTGATTCTACTTGAAAAGTCTTTTGACAATCACCTGGATACCTTGACATGCCTTACACAACAACTGGCTATGTCCCTCAACCATTGTTCTCTGGCTGCTGTTGACCCATTATTCTCTTTGTGCTTGGAAGACTGCCAACCTTCCCACTGAGAATCAAGTCCCTCTTGTGAACTCTTTAGCGTCAACACAATCCACTCTCCAATGGCTGCAAAAACTTTCCTGCGACATCTTGTCACAAGCCAAGAAAACCATCAATCTTGAAAACAAATTTATACAAGACTGAAAATGATGCCAACAAAGTCTTTTTCTCTTCAAAAAAACTGTCGCATCTTGTACTTCATCAAAGCACATGGTGTTTTCTTATATCTCGGTGTACTCAAAATCAACTTACAACCAAACAAACACCATCAATTAAACACAAGTCGAAAAACATGATCGACACAACATAGTCGTCAGACATTCATCAACACTAGTCGAGACTCATTTGAAACATATCAACCTTCCCAATGAAAATTCGACAAACATGATACAAAATCATGTTACAATCATGAGTCATTCATGATGAACTATCACCAGATTCATTTCTTACACATACAAAAACAAATGCATGTGCATGACTCTTCAACTCTCCTCCCAGTACAAACATAAGTACATAAACCCAAAACATGTGGGTACATAAGAGATAAATATGAAAAAGATATATGGCTGTAACAAGTGAACATGATACCCATCTTTTACATCCTCCTGGTGAAGTTGTGCAACAACAAAAATGCCTTCACACGAATTGCATTCACATGCAAACTTGCATCATACAAGTTATGATAAATTGCTGCAACTTGTCATACTCTCAACATAAATGCATACATAAGGCTGAAATATGCATCTACAACAGAAAATGTAAGCCTTACTTGCTCAAGAAATCCAACCATTTATTACCAAGCCAACTCAACGGTGACTTTTTCTGCTGAAAATCGTCCTCTTGTGAATCATCTTGACACACATCGATAATGGAATCTCCTCTTCCATTCTTTCCAATCTCTTTATCCATCTGCTTCTGATGCTGTGGATGAGTGGTTGGATGCAATGTCCAACATTGGTCAATGAGATGACCCCGCTTCTGACAATGAGTGCAAATCTTTTGCATCCTCTTTTCACGTTGTCTTTGCTTGTAGAGTTTCTTGAAAGCGGTTAATCTTTTCCAACATTTCGAAACATGATGGTTATATAAATCACAATATGTACATGGAATTTTTCTTCCATTTTTACATACAAATTTATCATGCTTAACATAGTCAAAAGAAACTGAATGATAAGTAGAATTATACCTTGAACATTCACCTTTATCGCCTCTTTGAGGAGGTGAATCTGAAGAGTTACAAGCTCTCCTTTGAAGACCAACAAATCTGTTCTTGTCCTCATGGCTGACACAACTCTTTTGTTTCACACATTTGCATTCATCTTGAACACAAGCCTTGCATGCTGGAGGGATTGAACTTTCAACAAAATTTCTTGAACTTTCACCTTTATAGCTTTCTTGAGGAGGTGAACTTGAAACAAAATTTGTGCTTGGAACTTTTTCCCTTGTCTTCTCAACTTTGAAATTTGCTCCATCTCTTCGTTCATATACAAGACCACAATACTTGGATCTCTCTTCAACAAAAATAGGCTCAACAATGCCTTGTGCATGCTTGCCCAAACCTCTACCTTCATAGCCCATTTTTATCAATAACTGGGACCCTATTCCTCTTGTGTGATTTTCAAAAACACCAAAACATTCATCTTGAGAGTAATTTGAAGATAAACTAACATTACATACCTTATGTTCATGTATGTACTTGGTAATGGTTTCCCTTGACTCATGGAGTTGAATCTCCATCTCATGCAACTTTTCAAGAAGCTGGTCTTTCTCCTCCTTCATGGCCATCAACTTCTCTTCAAGGGCAATGCTCTCCTTTCTATCTTCACACATCTCTTTCATCACATCTCTCATGGTTAGAATTTCTTTCAACATCTCTTTGTCAAAGAATTTAGATAATGAAGATGTATGAGAACTATCAATGCTTGAAGCTTCCTCCATCCTTGCAAGATATCAAACTTCAACACAAAACTTGCACAAATACCAACAGCTAAATCTCAAGCTATCAATGGAAAATACATGAGCAAAACAAACTATGCTCTGATACCACCTGATCTGAAAATAGGGGGCTAACTTGTTATGCTATGCAAGCACCCTCTACTTCATGAAAATAAAACTTTACAGGACCTTGCTCCATGTGTTAAAATATGCAAGATAAATTATGTGTTAAGTTTATGCTTCTTCTTTTAAAAGATTATGTGTGAGGTCTTTGCAAGATTAAATATGTTTTTTTCATAAATACAACAGCAAAAATAACTTGCAGCAAATAATAACCAGCAAACACTCACAACAAGAACAACATGATAAAGGAGTTCACCCCTCTTCGGGCTACATCTCCTTGAGCCTCCATCAATGGACTTGGCTCTCTGGGATTAATTTGTCAAATATTTGTTTACAAGATGTTTCTCAACTCCAATGGAAATATTGGCTGTACCATTGAGTTCAGAATACATAAAAACCCCAAAAATGACTAATAAAACTCTGAAAATGGATCATGGCTCATCCGGGCATGACCTCTTCTACATGTGGCCTTAAGCTTCTCTGAGCTTCTCTTTGGTAAAAACACCTATAAAAGTCCTCAAAAGCCTTTGAAACTTGTCCCAATGTGTTCATAGCATAACAATTAGCCAAAAATGACTATTCAATCACAGAAAACAAACTTGGACTCACCAAAACATGACCTCAATCAATGAGGTCTTCAAGCTCCCTAGAGCTCTCTGAAACTTAAATGGTTAAAAACCTGCAAAAGAAGTCTTCAAATGGCTGTGAAAAAAGTGCCAATGGATTCAGAACATCCAAAAAACCCTAGCTGGGATTTTATGACACGTCATTCGGCAAAAAAATGAAGAAGATAGGCCTCCTGCCATTCTCTTCCTTCAAGCTTGTTGTCTCTGGTTCGCCAAAACTTACCTCCTGTATGTTCAACCAAGAACACGCTCCAAAATGCGTGCTTAAACCCAACACCGAGCGCAACCACATAACCATGAAAACTATAGGATGGTTAGGGCACGTCCATCCCCTAACTGCCAAGACCACGGTCACAAGGTCAACATGTGACCACGCGCTATAGAAAAAGTGGGCTCCATTTACAAGGGCAAATGAAACAATGACAAATGGAGGCATGTGTTGAAACCATTTCAAAAAAACCAAAATCTTGCCATAGCTCCATATCCATATGCCAAACATGCACTGATGGTCATATGTATAAAGTGTGATTGGGGGCTGTCCATTTAAATAACCCAAACTCCGTGCGCAAGTGTAGCAAGTGGTCATATGTTTAAAACATATAAAACCGTGGTTTAAATCATTGGAACCGTGCACATATTTTCGTGTATATAAATGGTCATATGTAACAATACAACCACAGGCTCTATTACATATTCATGCGCACATGTATATACAATGGTCATATGGTGAATAATACAACGACGGGCTGGGGCTAAGCCCCAGCCCGACCCCGCGCCAACCATACAATAATGTAAACTTAAATACATTTTGAACCATTTATATAATAAGTCACATAGTGTGGTGCGTTGGCAGATTGGACTTTGTAAACACTTTGCATTGTGGTGGAGGTCTGGGGTTCAAATCCCATGGACTCCATAAATTTTTGAACTAACAACCATTGCCAAAAACGGGGTGCCACGTGGTAGCCCATGACTGGGCCACATGGCACCAAAACACTTGCCAAAATAATGCCACGTGTCGTCAAATGACTCATCCAACTGTCATCCAATCCAAAACTACCACATCACCTCTGCCACATCAACATACGACCTCTGCCATGTCAGCGTATGGTCATGCCACGTCAGCATCCGTACGGACTGTATGGACTGCACAGTCAACGTCCCTTTTTTTACCTGTTTGACGATTTGAATAGATCGCGATATCTCTCGCTCCCGACATCCATTTGAACCCAAACGAGTTGTGTTGGGTTCATAACGATGAGGGCTACGCTCTCGTTTGGTTTGAGGCAATTTTGAGAACCTTGATTTTTGAGCTAAAATTTGACCCCTCGTCCAGATTTTGATCACCTGGTGAAGTAATCTATGGCTGTTATGATAAACTTATGCTGTTGTGAGGATGGCAGATTGATTGGACAGTAACGACCTCAACGTCGTTATGACAACCATTCTAGTAACAGGTGCAATTTTTTTTTTTTTTTTTTGTTTAAGGTGTGTGCGTGCGTGTAGAAGTAGCAACATATTGAACTGTACAACGCCACTCGACAAACAACAAGACTCAACCACGAAGTTCAGCACAAGAAGACTGAAGACCTCAACGAGAAACTGCAACAAATACGACCATAGGCAGAGGTGCACAACACAGACATTTAGCGACAAAAGTAAAATTGACTGCTAAATACGATTGACCTCCCACCCGTCCTACCCTGCAATGGTTAAGACCTCCAAGACACATAAGCAACGCTCAAGCCCAGGTTCCCATCGATTTTAACCGTTTAAGGTCTCAGGGCTGGCGACTGTTCTGAGGAACATGCAGGTGTCTACATCCCACCCGACACAATAGACCAAGCAACCAACTGATCACAATCAAGTGCAACATAAATAAGAAGAACAATTGTGCCCCTTACGGAAGGCGCGTGACAAGAGGACTCCGACAACAGAACCCAATTTCAACATTATTTAAATGAACAACCACCCCAATATACTAACTGGGGGTAGTTTAAGGTACGTAATTCCAGGTTATCGCACCACACATGTTATTAATCAATAATTGAAAATTACAATATCACTGTCATGAACCATTGACTATCTATCATTGTGTCACAATTTGGACCATGATTTTACAATTACCATAACTCTTATATGCTACAACCACTAAATTCTAATAACCTTTTCAGGATAAAAAAAATTAATTCCAACATGAGGAGCTCTCATGCTATGTCATTATAATCATAAATCTCAATGATATTGCAATTACTATTATATTCACAAGTAACATCATAGTTGAAATAACACTACATCCCCTTAATTTAAAATGGCCATCTATAAAATACTAGAATTTTAACATGACAATACTTGTAAGGGGCAATATTGGAAGGGACAACTCTCACCATTAATAATGACATGATTCAAGATAACCATTGATTACAAATGTTAATATATATAAATGACATCGTAAATATAGGAATATCAATTGAGAATATCAATATGCATTCTAATCAAGATGGCAATCTATAAAAAGGTTAAAATTTAAAATGATATAAATAAAAAGGCAATCTAAAATAAATAAATGTAATGACAACGTAAAAAGGGCATTATTTGGATATGGCAACTATCAAGTTTTAATGAGAAATAATTAATTATAGCAATTAACTGAAGATGTCACTATAGGGAAATAGCATAATGATTATAGGAATCATTCATTGAATTACAATACACACCATAAATTTTCCTTAAAGTATTCTTATAATATAATGACATTTAAAATGACAATGAAGAATTATCCATATTACCATTGTTGATCAGTTAAGATAACCGTCAATTAAGGAGGTCAATAAATGGAAATTACTTCATAACTACCGGTGACATCAACTTGAATAACAATATACGTCAAAGTTAAGAACGACAACCTATAATAATAAAATGTTAAATGACATCGATTTAAAAAAAAAGAAGGGCATCTACAGACAATGGCATTCTAAATCACAATAATTAATTAAGAGCAACATTTGGAAAGGACAAACGATCAATACTAAAAGAACAATAAATAAATACAGCAACTAATTAGAGATGCCAAAAGAAGAATTAACCTTCTAATTACATCAATTTGGTGATATGGACGCTCACAAGGTTCTACCAATTCGGAAAGACAACCTGGCCATAGCTCCGGATATCATTGCATGTCATTAGCAAGGAACCCATTCTTCTGTCAGACAGGTGGTCGACAGTGACACCCGTGCGCTAACAAATTCCCGAAATTAATGCGTAGCCTTTAGGGAATAGATTCATGCTTAAATGATTAACTAATTCATTCGACTGCAAAAAATAGAATTTTCTCTGTCTTTATGACCATTCGGTTGCTTCTGTTTGGATTTCGTGCAGGGGAAGGAATCAACGCAAAAGAAACCACTGGCATGTACACAGTAGACACACAGGGCCTTAATTGTGGCAAGGCGTGGACTGACAGAAGGAAGGAATTTCGTGGTTGCTGTACACGCAAATAAATGACCCTATAGACACCCCATCACATCTAATCCGCTTGTAAAACCCAAGAAGGTAGCTCCAACAAAACCGGGCTTATCCAGCGATTTATCCTGAACCCTAAGTTAATTTAAACAGGTAACAGGTTACGCAAATCCGTGCCCTGTGATTGAATTAGTAAAAGTCGTTGATCAGTCGAAGTCTGGCACAGTTGCAGGCCTTTCAGGATTCGTTGTTTTCTTGCGCTTTTGGGGAATGTAATAGTGATGGAGTTCACATTGGGTAGTCTGAAAATTTATCTGGAGGAACAGTGGAGTATTAGCATTAGAATCAATGTGGTTGCCGTGTAGCTAAAGTGGAGAATAGCGGGAGGTAGCCTCTTTGTTACGGTTAGTAGCAGTAGAAGGAGGTGTCTTGAAAGGTAGAAAATTTTCCACAGTTGGAGGGAGAGAAAAACATCCAACGCGGAATTAATTGGCTAGCAGAGACACTAGATTTTAAACACTAAGGAAGTCGTGTTATGATACTAGAGATATGATGATGTTATGGTTTTTGGTTAAAACTATTCGGGTGAGATTTTCCAGATTGAAATCGACTCGGTCTGTAATGATTCCAGTCACTTGAACACAGGACAAAACACGGATGTCTAAGTCATTTTATCATGTTTTTTTTTTTTTTATAAAAAAAAAAGCAGGAACCCCATCAAAAACCTCTGGACGGATTGCCCACAGCGGCTGGAAAAAGAGTTTTTCCAGAATGAAATCACACCCACGTTTGTATCAACGCCACCCAAGAGATTACAACGCCCATATCAGAAGTCTATATGTCAAGAGTTTTCTGCCTTTAAACTTATTGACGCCAAGAGGTAACGGTCAAGACAACGCAGGGCCCTTAACCTCCTCTGGCGATAACCAGTCTATACGGCCGGGCGACCAAGGATAGGGGCTAGGTGTTGGGTCAAGGATCGAAGGTTGTACCAGAGGACAAAGGAAAAGCATGCCTGGTAGAAGCAGAATGCTGGGCAGGAGCCTCCGATAAAATATATTATAAAACACACAACCAATAAAAATTTTGTAGAGACACACCAAAGGGGGTTTTACCACTCAGCCATTAACATATCAGAATTTCGTTGAACGACATACCAATAGCTTTCATTGTAATTGAAGACATATAATCACAACCATACTATAATTTCATTAATTATCGCACATAAACCTTCAGCAGTAAACAATGCAACACAATCTCAACGGAACTTCAATAAGTAACCACATCATTTCAATCAATAGGCAAATCCAATCGTAAATCCTAAACCGTCTACTCTACAAATAAAAGCGCGTACCTGTAACCAACGAAAAATGACTTGAAGACGCTATCCCATGCTTGTGCTCCGTGCCACTCCCGCTCGCCGACCATAGAAGACTCACCGGTACCTCTTAGCCAAACACTAGGGGTACTCTGCTTCCCCCTTAGCCCCCCGAGCCGCAAAGGGGCCACACAAGAACCAGAGATAACACTAGCTTCTCAGCTCGCCTCCACGGCTGAGCTACCACTCCAACACAGCTGAGATAGACCCAACTCCTCACAAGAAATTCGTCAAACCACAATTCGGTAGCATAACGTTACGCTAACCGTTCATCCCCCTTTTCCTTCCTTTCCCCTTCTTTTATAGGAAAAAAAAAATGAGAGCCACCTACTTTCCTAATTATTAATTAATTAATTTTTAATGACAACCTCTAAACAATCTCCGTCGTCCAAGTGTCACTCATCCCTAGGGTTCTCCAATAATTAAATTATTTTTAATAATTAAATGACTAAATTCCCTCACTCCCCCAAAATTGCTCCTTAAATTTCTCCTAGGGTTCCTAGATCCCCTCTCATGCTTTTAATCACTTTCCCTAAATGAAGTTTCTGAAATTTAGTAACTCCTTAAATGCTGATTCATTTTTTCTTTTTACCCTATGTCCCCTACTTTCCAAAATTAAGTTTCCTTTATTTCTAGTTTCCTTATTTCCATTTTCATTCCTCTCTTTTATTATTATTTTATTATTATTTAAACCCAAAAGATAAATGCGGATTTTTAATCTTTTCATTATATATATATATATATATATATATATATTCCTAGCTTTATACTCCCACCCCTTAATAAATTTTTATTTATTCTTTATCATTTAAAAGCCAGGGCTTCGCTTATTTTAATTCCCCCATTACTTTACCCCCTTTTATTTTTAAGAACTTTAATTAACACCTAGGAGGGTTTTAGTTTACGCCCTATGTTTATTTTTGTAGGATCTTTTCTTAGGGCTAGTCCAAAATTATCTTAGAGATGTTTTAGTTTAGGTTTTGATTTGAACAGGGCGACAATTTAATTAGGGGAGGCGTTGTAAGAATTTATCAAGCGTTTAAGGTCTTAGGGTCATCTAGGTTGTCTCATCATCATCATCCATGCGACGTGCCCTTCAGGATGAACTACGTGCTCCAAGGGTGCCACTCACCTCGTTTGCCTCTATTGCATGACGTGCCCTTCAGGATGCACCACGTGCTCCAAGGGTGCCACTCGCTGACTTGTAATTCTTTGCGCGACGTGACCTTCAGGATGCACCACATGCTCCAAGGGTGCCACTCGCTGGCTTGATGGATTGGTAGACTCTATAACCCCTGGAGTCAACACTCCACTAGGTGAGCTTGTGGCAGACTAAGGGCTCTAAGGAATAAAGCCCCCGCCTTATTGCGCGCCCCTTAGAATCATCGTGAGCGACTGTCACAGTCTGCCCTCACGACATAATGGATCCTCTCGAACTAGGTAATCGTTAACCTACAGTTCGAGCCACGGCGGGAGTGCTAGTAGGCTGTGGCAGGGCTGTTGTCCACACCTCTCCCTCAATCTCTCTGGAACTTGTGTGTGGCCCCTTTACTCCATATATGAGTTTGGTCGTCAAGCTATCGTCAGCCTGCATCATCAACCATCATGTCAGATCATGTCAACAACATATCATAAAATCAATAGCATATCATCAAAACGAAACAATATCATCATAAATGAAACAACTCAAATAGCCCACTCCCTGACTCAATCCGGAGTCCAAGGGAGTTCCACCGATGCCTCTGCATCCTCAAGGTCCGAAACCCTGCACACTCAAAGAAACTGAGTCAGCAGCACCTGTCTACATCAACGTAGTAAAAACATCCTGTCATATAACTTAACGCATCATAATGAAAGAAAAAGTTTTATCATGATAAAAATCCAGATCACTTGCGAGCAAGTGTCCTCAAAGAATAAGTTTGGTAAGTGCGCCAGAGCGGGATGTTACATACACCCCCTCTTGGTCTAAACTTCATCCCGAAGTTTCTCAGTATAAATGCCGAAATAAATGTACCATAATATCATAAGTACCACAGTATCATAAGTCTATCTATCAAACAAAAATGGAAACTGCTGGCACATATCATATGCGTCCTCCCAGGTTGCCGAGTGTGGACTATAATTGTCCCACTGGACCTTGACTTGATCTACCGTTCGACATCATAACTATCGAACGCGATGATCTAAAATGCGGACTGGCTCAGCCGTGATCCCTCCCTTGTCCGATACCTACAAGGAACTCATGTCAATCACGTGTGTGGGATCACTAACATAATGTCTCAAAACAGATACATGAAAAACATCATGCATACGCCTCAAAGAATCAGGCAAGGCTAGTCGATAGGCCACGGGCCCCTTTCTCTCCACAATCTCGAAAGGTCCCACGAACCTAGGAGAGAGTTTATCTCCCTTTCCAAACTTGATCGAAATCTTATGTGGTTTAACCTGCAAGAAGACTAGATCGCCGACCTTGTAACTATGGTCGACTCGGTGTGCATCGGCATAACTCTTCTGTCGATCCTGCGCTTCTTTTATCCTTTGTCGTATGGTTTGCATCTGCTCCAAAACTGTCATCCAATCCAACTGTCATCCAATCCAAAACTACCATGTCACCTCTACCACATCAACATACGACCTCTGCCATGTCAGTGTATGGTCATGCCACGTCAACATCCGTACGGACTGTATGGACTGCACAGTCAACGTCCCTTTTTTTACCTGTTTGACGATTCGAACAGATTGCGATATCTCTCGCTCCTAACATCCTTTTGAACCCAAACGAGTTGTGTTGGGTTCATAACGATGAGGGCTATGCTCTCGTTTGGTTTGAGGAAATTTTGAGAACTTTGATTTTTGAGCTAAAATTTGACCCCTGGTCCAGATTTTGATCACCTGGTGAAGTAATCTATGGCTGTTATGATAAACTTATGTTGTTGTGAGGATGGAAGATTGATTGGACCTATAATATCAAGACTCCACTGTTGAAAAGGGGAGTCTACTAAAACAGACTGCAAAGGGAAGGCTGGTTTCTGTATCCACCCAGATGCTTTTTGACAAATAATACACTTGTGACACAAGGCATGAGCATATTTAAAAAGTGTAGGCTAGTAATAACCTTCTCTTAATACTTTATGGGTAATGGTATCCCCACCAAAATTCCCACCAGCTTCTCCTGTGTGCAATTATAATAAGACCTTTTCTGCTTCATCTTTCTCAAGACAGTGCATTAGTACTCCATCAAAATTTTGACGAAACATAATACCATTAATTAACTGAAAGGAGGCAGATTTCAATCTTAACACTCTTCTTTTAGTGGGATCTAGGTGACAAGGGGATGACCCATGTTCAAGACAGAATTTTATATCATCATACCAGGGACTAACAAGGTTTTGTGCACAGCAGATTGAATTTTGGTTGTGCTATCTTGGGTTTGACACATCGTTTTCTTCTTGCTGTCCTACCGTTGAGTTAGCAAATAACTTGCATAGCCCTTGGCCTCTCACTATTTGTGTTGGGGTGATTTCTATGTCATACTCTTGTAAGGAGGTGACCCATTTCGCCCTCTTTTTGCCGAGTTCTTTCTGGACTAACAGATTTCTGACGGCTGGGTAAGGGACAATAATTTTCGTCCTAGATTTCAAAAGATAAGATTAGAAGTGCTTTACTGCTTTAAAAACAGCATAGGCTTGCTGATCTACTGCTGGGTAATTAAGTTCTACGCCTTTGAAAGCTGAGCTCATAAAGGCAATTGGGACTTCATTGTTTTCAGCCTTCTTTTGAGTTAAGACAGCAGCGTAGGAGCGGTCAGAAGAAAATGTGTAGAGTATGAAGTCTTGCGAAAAGTCAGGGCTCATCAGAGGAGGAGCGTCTGTTATGGCCTTTTTTATTGAATTAAAAGATTGGTTTTCTAAGGGTCCCCAATGGTATTGTACGTCCTTTTTTATTAAGTTCTGTAAAGGTCTCACCATTTCTGAAAAGTTGGGGACGAATCTCCTGACAAAGTTTATCTGGCCTATGAAAGACTATATAGACTTTTTTGACGAGGGAGGGGGGAGTTTTGAGATGAATTGAGTCCTTTCAGGGTCGATAATCATCCCTTTGCTTGATACAATAAATCCTAAGAGCTTACCTTGTTCTATTGCGAAGATAGATTTTTTAGGATTCAAGGAAATGTCGCACTTACGACATCACTGTAGAACGGATCTCAAATGAGCTAGATGATCAGTTTTGTTTTTTGAAAATACAATGACATCATCTAGGTAAACTATGACAGATTGATTGATTAGGCCTCGGAAAGTGATGTCCATCACTCTCTGGAAAGTGGCACCAGCATTAATGAGTCCAAAGGGCATTTTCCTATAAGCGTAGGTGCCCCATGGAGTGCGGAAGGTAGTTTTAAGTTGGTATGGAGGAGACATCAGGACTTGGTTATACCCCGAAAAACCATCCAATAAGGATAATCTTTCAGAACCAGATACCTATTGAAGGATCTGTTCCCTGGGTGGGACAAAGTAGTTGTCTTTATTAGACACTCGATTAAGGTTTCGGAAATCGACGCACAGTCGGATTTCACCACTCTTCTTCTCGACAAGGACCATATTAGAGACCCATTGCATGTGCCTAACTGGGAATATTATCTTAGCATTCAGGAGTTTATTTAATTCTTTTTTAACGGTCGGTTCGAGTTTAGGGTGCATTTTTCTTAACTTTTGTTGGAACGGCAAGGTTTGGGGTTTCATAGGAATGACATGTTGTATGATGTTAGGATCAAAGGTTTTTAGGTCGTCATACATCCACGCAAAAACATCTTTGAATTCCTTAAACAATTTAATAAACATCGCTTTCTCTTGTTCAGAACACCCCACCCCTAAATTAATGCACTGTGGATTGTCATTAGTTCCCAAGTTTACTTTTCATATGATAAAGAGGAACTATTTGTTTTACAATTGACCAATTTTTTGAATTTGTCTTGAAGATCATAAATTTTTTCTAATCTAACTACAGATTTAGGGATCGAATTTACCATGTCCGATGAAGATTCAGGAGATCTCGGATATGGTATTACCGTGAAATCGTGAAGATTCTCGTCATGAGTGCATTCTTCGATCACCGCGCCTTGGAAAGTTTCTTCCATATGCAAGAAACTAATAATTTGTTGATCGTCATCGAAGACTCTCCAATTCGTGATGTTGTCAGGAACGGATGGCCTGAACAACAATTTGATGGAGAATGCATTCGAGGACAAGCCTTCTGCAGGAAAGATTTTTGAAGCTACGTTAGCTAACAAATCAGCTTCAGAATTATTCAATCTAGGAATAGAATTTATGTTAAAAGCAGAAAAATTATTCATCAAATTCCATACCTTAGATTGGTAGCTCTTAAGATGCGGATATAAACAGTGGATAGAATCTCTTACCTGTCTAACCACGATTTCGAATCGCCAAAGACAGTCAAATTTTGAATGTTCATATCTAATGCTTTCCTGAGGCCTTGCAATAAAGCCTCATATTATGCTGTGTTGTTTGTACATTCAAACTCTAACCCGCATGCAATCAAGGTTTTGTTACCTGCTGGATCAATAATAATGCAGCCCGCACTAGCTCCTTCCTTGGGCTTTGACCCGTAAAAGTAAAGAGACCATATTTGATTTTTGTCAAGTGCATGAGACCATTGGGTAGAAACTGCTGGCTGCATATATGCCACAATTTCGGACTGCTGCTCTGGGTTAATGATAGCGGAAGTCTCGGCCATGAAATTGCCGAAAAAGGTATCCATCCCTTGTATTTTGGGTGAATCAACAGAAGGTGTAAATGGTTCATTGGGATCATTTAAATCTGTCACTGTGAACTTTAGGTAACGTTCACAATTTACCTTGATTTTGTTGGGCTTTCCGTTCTCAAGCAGCCACAAGTGAGACCAATCTGTCGCGAAATAGCCGTGTAGCTGCTCTGACCAGTCTCTGCTTAAAAACAAACCATAAAATTCTAGAATATCTACAACAATAATATCAATTACTTGATGAACTTTGGGGTTAGACGATAATCTTATAAACACATTCCTTAATTCGCCTATAACTTTAACACTAGTTCGATCAAGTTGGATGATCCTTAAGGTGGATGGTTCAACTTCAGCATTAATCTTCTGACACATAGACCATGGCATTACATTGTATGACGCTCCTGAATCTACCATACAATTGTGCACGTTCCTATTAAATATTTCAAAAGTTAACAAAAATGGAGGTACATTTCTGCAAGTACTGATGGTGGAAGCTTGTTGCTTTTTACTCGCAGCCTCTAAAACTAATTTATCTACATTTGTTACATTATTTATAGGAAGGTCTCTCTTCTCATGAGGATCAGAAGTATTCTTAGCAGAGGCCTTCTGAGGAACTTTTGGGTTATTCTAAAAAACTTTGTTACTGCTTGGATTACCGTTTTTGCTATTCTCTGCGATATTCTGTAACATTTTTTGTAGCAGAAATGAGAATTTTAATAATTCATAAACATAAATGTTAGCCCTTAAATTTTTTAGATATTCAACCAAATCATAATCTAAGTTTGGGTTTACATGACTTTGTTTAGTCTCAGTTGTTCTAGACTGTTTTGGGGGCAAAGCCGTAGTGTTTTCAGAAGAAGGCTTGTTTGTTGTCTTACTCCTAGTATTGTAGGGATGTATTGTCTCAAAATTAGCTTGAAAAATGCTATCCGAGAAGTGTCCAAAAATGTTCGGAGAAGATTCATCTTCTTCAACTGTCTCTTGTTCAAATACTTCCTCAGGGATCTCAAGGAGCATCAAGTTATCCTGGGCTTCTAGAATCGTTTGAATGGCGAATTGCAGGCTTTCCAGATTTAAGCCTTCGGTGTTTGAATTAGGTCAGTTGGGAGGAAAAGGCTTCCTAAACGGGGTTTGTAAGGCCCTTTGCTTGAAGAAGCTTCTTCGGCCGTCCTTTTCAAATCTATAACTTGATTTGACAGTTTTTGAACGACTTTTTGTAAGTTTTCTAGATCTGAGCTTTCAGGTTGCGTTTTGTTTTGGGCAGGTCTAGGGAGGATTTCGATTTTCTTTTTGGAAGATGAACTAGTCTCTATTTCGTTGCTAGTAGTGTCTTTTAATCTAAGGATGTCTTTCTCAATATGACTGACCTCTTCAAAGGCCTATAACAACGTGGCTTTCTTAGATCTCTTTACCTAAATTGCTATACTTTGATGTAAGGCTTTCGTATAGTATGCTATGATAAGATTCTCAGCAGGCATCGAATCCGTAGGGATTCAGTTCTTTAGTGTTAAGAATCTTTGGTTAAAGTCTTTGATTTTCTCTTTGGGGTTCATTCTTAAACTAGAAATCTCCATGACTAGAAATTCTGGGGACTTGTCGTCTCCAAACTTCTCAAGAAAGAAGGATTCAAACTTCTCCCATGACACGATGGTATGGAGCTGCTCGGAAAAGTACCAGGTAGAGGCATTGCCCTCGAAAGTATAGGGGAACAATCTATAGACTATGTCTTCGTGCTCGACATTATGGATTCTAATGGCTAACATAAACTTTTTGATATGATATTCGGCGATCTGTTTAGAGTCTGGGTCAAACTTGGGGAGCCACTTCTCCGGGTGTTTGGGTAAGGGATGTTGAGGCCCAGGTACGGCTGCTGCATCTTGGTCGAGCCAGGGTCTGGCAAGATTTTTCTGATTGGCCATTGGTGTGCACTGTGGGCGGTGTCGAAGGCTGGGATGAGGAACTACCTTTGTCAGAAGATTCTTTTCCATAAGAAGAAGGGGATGAAGGAGGTGGTGAGGGGGGTATACCAGATCCTCCTGCTGCAGGAGTGAGGATTGGATCTGTAGGGTTTAAAGTGAGATTAGTGCCTCCGAGTTGTTCTCTGATATTAGAGAAATCTAATGGTTGGTCCAAAGGTCGGTTTGGTTGCCTTAAATGGGTGAAGGAACTATCTGTTCTTATGAGAGATTAATGGACAATCTCTTGTACATCACCACCTGTAGGATTTGGAGTAACTGGTTCAACTGTGATCCGTAGATCATCGTTTGATGTGGCTGTTGTTTGAGGGACAATGTTGTCATTTGAATGACTTCTTGTCACTATAGGTGAGCGGTTGGGTGGTGGAGGAGTCTTACGATTGCCTCATGCCATTAATAATTTGTAGGCCCTCCTTCTAGCGCCATTTGTTGACGGGCGAAATTGACCGCTCGTCAACTGGAGGAGTGAATCCGGTCCAGGGTTGTCTAAATAACCCAAGCCATTTGGATTAATCCACTCCGACAGGTTTAGTGGCTCCGTTAGCCGATCTAAGTCCTACGAAAGTGAAAAGACAAAACTAAAGAAACTAACTAAATGAAAAACAAATAACTGCTGAAAAACTATATACAAATCTAATATATATTCATAGTTCGCTAATTAGTATTAGTGAAATAGTAATCCTACTTATTAAATATACAGTGTATTGATATGATTAAATCTCTGTTATCTATACAGTATTCACAAAATACAAATTTTGATCGAAATCTACAAAATCATATATTAATTGTCTTATGACATCGAAGCTAGTATTTTTTGATTTTTATAACTTTTATGAAAAAGAAATGAAATGATATGTATTTGACTAGCAATAAAAATAACAATCTATACTATGTATCTAAACTACATATAATTCTTATATTAATTAACCTATCAAAATAAAATAGCAAACTGATCTGAAATTATCATCTCCTAGTCGTCCTATACATGGCATCTACATTTACTGTTTGATGAGGCCAACCCACACCAGATTTTCCAATACTTCGCGTAAACACGAAGCAACAATGCTTTTGAATGCTAACGATAGAACATGTAAAGGATAATAGCAACAACAATTTTATAATTTTCAAATGATTGCATTAAGATAAATCTCACTGGAAAGATTTGTATATAATTGTTCATTTAACAAAGAAGATTAACCTTCTTCTTATTAAAATGAAACAGGATAATTGTTGTATGTAAAATGAGAGACATCAAATATGGACACTATTTAAATCCCATCACATCAACCTGTAACAAATTATGATATCTAAAGTAGTCAAAAATTTGATTACAAATTGAAATGAACAAAAACTTGAACAAAAGTATGATATATTGAAGCTAAAGCTATACAAACATCTACTTTCATTCGAGTTTGAATAATCACCAATCCATAGTCTCTGCTCCCAAGCAGCGATGGGTTTTGTTTACAAAAATAATACATATATAAAGGCCACAGGATGAAAACATTCCTTGTGGAAATTATCAAAGCTGTTGCAAAAATTATGGGAACAATCTCCCAAATTCCTATTTCTATCTAAGACTAACAGCCTAATCCAAAAGTATGTAAAGAAAAAGCATGTTCAAAGATGCCACAATCGATCCAATCTCCTTTAAAATTCATGTGTACCTGTCAATGCACAAGAATACATGTTTTTCAGATTGTATTTTAGTTGTAAAATCAAAACAGTTCAAATTTTCATAACTAGCTACAGAATCTCACGATTCTGTAGCTAATTATTATTTACAAACAGAATCTTATTGCATCAATTCAATCATAACCGAAATAGATGCGATTGAGAAAACAAATCCTTTATGCTAATTCAAAGCAAACAAAATCATTTTAAAATCATTCTTGAAATAACATACCTCGATTTCAGGGATTCGATTCGATCAAGCTATTTTTGAATTAACAATGGCAGTGGCTGCCTCTAAATTTTTGAAAACGACAGAGCCTGTGGTCTTTTGCCTTTTATCATTAGCTTGTAGTCTGTCATTTTATTTGGTTAACACATTTACTCGGTCCTCCAAGGACTTGATTTGGGATTGGAGCAAAGGGACGTCTGTATAATATCGGTCGAGCCACGACTTACATTCGTCGCACTATGGTTGAGCAGGCCGTGTGATTACATGTGAAGAATTTCTTAATTTACCAGTAGTTCCACTATCGAGTTTGATCCCGGGGAAGTTGGGGTCATCTCTAAGGCATGGCGGGAAGTTCGTCACATAATCATAAGGCTTGACTAAACAAAGGCCGTGTGAGTATGGATACTCCTCAGTTAGAAACCGCTCGATTTCGGAATCGAAATCTTCACTCAACAAAATTGGTTTTTGGTCTATGTTTTGTTTAGGTTTATTGCAAGCGCACCTTGATACCCAGCACACGACCTTCTTACCCTTGCAATTGATATCACTATTACCCTTACCCTTTTTCTTTGTAGGCCTCTTATTAGGATTACCACTGTCTTTTAGACATGAGTCAGGCAGGGTTTTGGGTTGGGCATTATTCGGGTAGGTTGAGGGTTCAACAGGCAAGAGTGTAGGAGGGGGAATAATAGGACCGAAAAGGGTTTCTGTGACCATGGTTTTGTCAACTTGTCCAATTTTAGGACTAGCAAAGCCATTCCTCAACAAGAAAGATTCCCAACAATCGCCACTCAAACTCAATTGATGAATCACAATAATTTTAATTAAATAGTGGTGGAAGAGGCTGGAGTCGGATTTCTCCCTCTTCAAACATTTAGCCATTTTATACAAACTACGAAGGAGGAAATGTGGCATATTTAAAGGAAAATCTATGAAAATCATGAGCAACCGGAGGTGGTATAGGAAAACTAAACCATATCTACCTTCACACGTAATGAACTACTTGATAATAGCCAACAAATCATGCCATCGAGATTTAAGAGCTGTAACCGGCATACCTTTGTCGCAACTATTGATGTTCCTTGAGGTAAACAACAGTGGCCATGGTACTTCATCAACCTTGGAATTTTTAAACCATTTTTTCTCTTCGGCTAGCAGACCAGTGGCTGAGCTGAGGAAATCCTCATTCAATTCGAGTTGGATGTCCCCAATTTTGGCTCTGCGCCCATTGAATGTAAGTGCAAATTGCTGAGCGACTGCGAGGTTGAAACCCTCGAATTTCTCAATAAAAACCAACCAACCATTCCTCTCAAGGTCCTCTCGGGCATTATCAAACAACAACAAAGTTTGGGCACCATTGGGCTCGATTCGCACTACAAAAGCCATAGCTAATAGCACACAATCAACAGGGTAACGGTTTGACAGGGTAGACATAGAACCATTTTTCCCGTAGCTTCCCCAAAACAAGTAAAGACAACCCAAAATGCAAGACAAAGCATTAATGCTTATGCGTACGAGGGTGGTGGAGTAAATTGAAACCATGCAAAAATATCATGTCGGGTTGTACAATCGATGGCACCTTGGTAAAATGTTTCATTCAAATCACAATAGTGTATATCAAAATCATTGTAAACAACATGTCAAATGAATTATCACATAACCATTGAAAACCATGATATACATAACCAAAAATCGATCTGAATGTTAAATAAACAATGGCATTTGCATGATTTAAAAGAAACACCAACATGTCGAATATTGCATCAACGATTACATCAAAGACACCAATATGTCAAATAACCATTGCATCAACGAATTTATAAATCCAAACCATATTAACAATAGTCAAATGCAAAGTGAGTGGTGGTTTGATACACATGAAATCAAGGTGTTTTTGAGACCAAGGTGTGGTAACCAGGTTCAAGTAGGTTCATGATAAGCCAAATGATCATTTTAATGCAACCGACATGAATTCCAACTGTGGGTTTTCACGCTTGCATTCGTGAAAATGAAAATGAAAAGCAGGTATGCAAAAGAGAAAGATAATGTTGTCGTTTTTAAAAAAAGTTGTGATGAGTATTGAGGGTTCAAAACCCTTGTGTAGGCAGCTTATAATGAAGAAGATAGGAATTAATATGGATTTCAACATACCTGTAGAGTTCATTACCCCAAGTCTATACATAACACAGATTACACACATGTAAGAGGATGAATCAATCGCACAGAGGGTTACAGAGTTGCAAGAATTTGATGAGACCAGGTTTTTAGCAGACTTTCATCAATCAGTTGAGAAAGCCAAGCATAAGGCTTGGCATGATAGGAACATTAAGAATAAAAAATTTGTGCAAGGAGAAAAGGTCCTACTTTATGACAGTCAATACCAGAAACATTCAGGTAAGTTATGCATGCACTGGTTGGGCCCATTTATAGTTGCAGCAATCCGACACTCTGGCGCAATCAGACTAGCACAACTGGATGGTATACTTCGACTAGGATGAGTGAATGGTGCTTGCCTAAAACCATATATCTCTTAGAACTGAGATAAAGGATTGTTTCTCTAGTCCAAAGGAGCATGTATAGTAGTTAGATTTGAATTTCTGCCAAAAAAAATAAAAATTGTTTTTAAATTCAGTTAATAAATTCAAAGTGTGCATTGTTGCGCCGCAACATGTATTTTGGTTTTCCATCTAAGTATTAATTTGGTGCATAACTACTTACTCAACAGTGTAGGATCAAAAGAGCCACAATTCCATTAAAGACAATCATTAAATGTGACAGGGACCTCATTTTGGTCGGAGGAGGGAAAATCCGAATGCAATCCTAGTCCATGTGCCACATGCACCCGGTCCAGTCATAGCCTTTATGACTGCTACAGTAACCTGTCTAAACTCTGTTAGACCATAAATCAACAATACACGAAGATGTTGTCGATATTCATGCCAAGATTCTCAGTCGTTCAAATGGTAAGGTGTGAAGTCAGCCTTGTCCCTGATCAACTTGTTCAGTAAACGCCAGAATCACCTAATAGATTTACCTCGTTAATAGTCACGTTGAACAACTCAGGTTATGGTTGCATCTATAGGATTAATGATGAGTGGCCTTAACAGTTATTACAGAACTTTCTAGCTAAGCCTGAGTATAAGGTTGTGTGAACTTAGTGTAAGACGTATTGTTTCCCAGAGAAAACTTTGTTCCTTGTGATTTTTTAATTCTAGTAATGCGTGCGCAATCCCTCGACCCTCAGTCACGACCTCAAATCCCAATTATCCTATTGAAGTATGTTGACAGTCTCGAGTTACTATTCCGAGAGCTACATGAAGCAGGAGTTCAATCTTTAAAGATGCAGTACCAGATGAGCCATGTGATCCCTGGGTCAAGATCGTGGGAGATCTCAACGGAAAGGTTCAACATGTGAAGCTCCTTGACCTGACCTAACATACCAGGTCCTATTCCCAGATACAATGGGAGGGATGTAGTTCATACCAAATTCTTAATTCATTAATTTGTTCAACTCCAGCATCATGAGTCTGAGATATTTACCAGTGCTAGACACTTCTGGTGAGGTTGCGAGGTGTACCAAGTTCCTCATCAGCCGAGTACATGACAAGAGCCTATGGCTCGATAGAAAGTACCCAATTCATGAAAAGGATATCCATCGACTTATTGGATTATCGCTCAAAGGAGAGGATGTGTCAAAATGGTTTCAAGGCCCGAGTAAGCATGGGAAGAAAAAGGAAGAGCCCAGCCTATATGAGAATTTCCATACACAAAGAGGGGGGCGCAACACTAATATTGACCCCATTCTACCAGAGACAGTTAGGACCGCTTGCTATGTAATTTCTAGCAAGATCATGCATTGATACTACAAAGGTGAATGCACATTAGATGCCCTATCAATGACAGATTTTTGTGCCAACAAAGCTGTGTTCAATTGGTGTAGTTACCTTTTGGAAGAATTCCTGGTAGCCTGTGAGGAGGCATAGGAGAAGGGTGGAACATTTACATATGGTTACTTGCTGGTTGCATTTTCCATGTGGAAGTGGACATCACCCCTAGGAAGACCATTATCACCGGCAGACAAGGGTTGCCTGGAAAATATGTTTGAACCTTGGCATTTAAGGTCAAACTCTTAAAACAAATAATTCAACGATGTTTCATTCATGAAGTGGTACAATGGGCTGATAGATGCAACTCATAGGTTTCACATACCTTATGAATTTCTCAACCTGAACACACAAAACATCACGTTCGACATGAACCCGCGTCACCACACCTTTTTCTGGCCAAGGCATTTCAAGACAAAATACTTTCACTCCCAGATGTTGTCATTCTACCTAGAGGAAGAGGCCTTTGAAAAGGAGGTCATGTCATGGCCAGGAGTGAAGCGAAACCCATGCAATTCGGGGATGAAATATCTTTTAACCCCAAAGCTCCTAAAGAAAAGGGGACATGAAGAAGTAGTCGGTCCGAGTTCTGGTCCAACAACACCAACAACAAAGAAGTAGAAGGTTGAGATTCTATCAGACTCTGAGATGAAGGAGGATGAGATACCTCTGGAGCGCAAGAAGAGAACACTGCCAGTGTTCCCACGGCTTCCAGAACAGGATGTCCTCTCAGGTAAGGATTTCAATGACATCCTTGTTATTTATTTCATAAGAGATGTCACACCCACAAATCCTTAGACAGGGGTTTCCCCTGTTAAGACATTAAATCTGCAACCAATATCATCGGCTTCACCTCGTACCAAACCTGCCAACTGAGCTGTGCAGATGGTGATTCGCATCACTGATGACCCCAAACTAGATACCAATGCATCCACCACCATAATCACTGAATAACCCCCATCGCCACCATAACCCCCATCACCCCCACAACCATAATCGCCATCGCAAGAAACAACCTGCCCACCCCAAACTACTGAACCTAAGCCCATGCAGATGGACCCCCCCAAACTACCTGAACATGTACCAGAACTCACTAGTCTGACCCATGAAGTCCCGACCCAATCCATCGTTCCATTTGTACCAATTTAGGACACTCCTCCTTCAATGGAGACTCAAAGTATGCCAAGACCACAAGCCCCAAGCCCTCAATGCACTCCCTCAACAATCAATGTTGAGGGTGCTAGCCAAAGAAGTGGAACCACAGACACCATGGTCCAGAAACAAGAAAATGTACCAGAGGTTTAGAAGGAACCTGAATCAACATCAAAACATAGTGCAACCTCGTTGCAAGAACATTTGTAGCTAGTACTCCAGAATCCACAGTAGTGTGTAGATCTAGTGGAACTCTACTTAGAGAAAGCATAGATACTCCCATTCCTTCCAAAATCAACAAGGATGAGACTTTCACAGCCACCACAAGCTCCATCTATAGGGGAGGAAGAGGTGGAGACACAATCATAGCAATCGATGACCAGTGGACTCCCACTGCAGGTCCGAGTACCCAGGGAGGCCACTACTTCTTCTAGTGACCTCGCTCAATCGACATCAACACATCTAATTGGCATGATCAAAGCTTCAATTGATCAATTGGAGAAGAGGCTACAATAGGCTGAATGAGACGCAAAGTTTTTAAAGGAGGAAACACTCCTCCCCCAAGCATGCCAGACACAAGAAGAATATGAAAATATCTAGGTGGAGAAGAAACTGGAAAGGGTCCAGGAGAAGCTTGTAGAAGCCTGGCCAGTGATTTGAAGGACAACACCACAATTTCCCGAATCCAGTGCAATAGGTGAGCCTGTGAAAAAGATCGAGCTAATCCAGATAGCATGGTAGGAACTAGCCATTCGCATAGAGAACCTGGAAGCACAACCGCAAGAGATTTAGTGTGAAGCAGAGAAACAACCTCGGAAGCTGCAAGAGAAAATGGAAATCATTGTGGTTGAAGGGAACAAGGCCAGAGTAACTCTGCACCAAAGGACTATAGAGTGTACACAGATTTTATGAGAGGCTAGTGACTGGATGGGTATTATATCATGGTGCAACTAGAATATATAGGACTTGCTCGTGAAGGTACAGTCACTCAGCGAAGAGGCCTCCATTACACTAGATCTGCTAGAAAAATAGGAAAAATTCGACCAGATCCAGCAAAATGACAATGAGCTAAATGTTTTATATGAAGCCTAGTTAGTGGCTAAGAGAGAGCTATGCGAGTTTCGAGTGGAACTCTTTGGTTGCATCTAAACCCAAGGGATGCATTACATACACGACTCAGCAGCTCATGGCTGAAGCTTCGTTGTTGGCCATAAAATGGCAAGATAAAGATGACAACTTCCAAGGCATAAGGAAGGGTGCCCTGGAGTTGGTTCCAGAATTGAGCCCTTCGTTTGAAGAGGTGGAAGAAGAAAATGCTCAAGAAAAAGCTTAAAGGAGAACATAGACAGAGGATAAAGGAAAGCAACATGCCTTCCCAGAAACCACAGAAGAACCAAGGACTTGACTCCAGGGTGAGTCAAGGATTGTGGTCGAAGCCTATTGGGCCCTTTGTTTTTTATTAATAGAAGCTGCGCAAGTAATACTATAGTCCCAACTTTGGTTGGCAAGTTGTGCAATTCAGAAGAAAGTTGGACAAAGGAATGGAGAAAGAAACATAAAATGGTTAGAGGGACAACACAACACCAGCCCAAAGAAAGAGGTTACAACAAGAACAAGAAAGAAAGAATTTGAAATCCAACTGGATTATATATACGAGATGTATATTATTGTAAAGGGTTCACGAGATTATCATTCACTCCATTTAAGGGTTCACATGATTATCATTCACTCCATTTAGGTTCTGTTATTGTAGCTAATGTCCATCTTGGAAAAGGGGTAGATAGAGTTCTGAAGAATGAGCTCAGAGCCAGAAGAGACTGTAACATAGTAATTACTTATTGTAATATCAAGAAAGCAAGGGGCCAGGGATAGCCTTGTTTCTCATTATTATAGAGTTGTTGTTATCTTTGGCATGACCAAAAAATGTCTATATATGTTGAACTGTATATGAGAACCTTTGTGATGACAATATATGAAGGACCTAAAATTTTGAAAATATTCTGTGTAATTCTCTGTTTATGTCTATGAATTGTCATTCTACTTTACTTCTTCATGCCTGATAAGATCAATATGTTATATCTTGTTTGCAAATATTATCACAAATACGTTGTCTTTACTATTAGTTATGAATAAGTTCAGATTGATCACTTGTTAGTTTATCTTGTGTAAGACTAGGTTGAATCTTGATGATTCTAGAGATCTACCTACGTATTCTCCTTACCCTTCCTTATCTTCTTTTCTTGGTTGCGCTGCAGGTGAGACTTCTTCTCTCTAGAGAAGATGAAAATTCTAGCTCCCTAAACTACTCAGTACTCATTTGTTGGTAACCTAAGAAGGACCCTGATCTGATCAATTCTGCGCCAACAAGTCTCTACCACTGACTAATGACACTTCTAATAGCATAGATAAGGTTCCATGTCACTAATAAGTGGGTTCATACCTAAGGCATATGGATCACAGTCATAAGATAATACAAAAAATATGCAAAAATGGAGTGATACCTATCATATATGTTGGTCAAGAAGATACCTGTCGAAGCCACGAATAGGTGAAAAATGATAGAAACCACTAGAATCCCTGGACAAAACCACCAAAACCAACTCGTTCCACTACACTATTAGTCCAATTAGGACAAGAATTGAGCAAAAATATGTAAAAGTGGGTAAAACATTTCTATAGATAGTAAAAAATTGACCAGTTTACCATATTATTTGTATTTTTACCCAAATAGTGCATTTTGGTCCAAATTGTCCACGATCTTCAAGCATATATTATGGGAGATACAAGCGATGGAATCAACAATCGTCTAGACCAAGTAAGTCTTCATTTCCTACTCTTCAGTTCTACTGGTTTAAAAATTTGATTTAGGTTCCAAATTTTGAGAATTTTAGGGTGTAACTTATAAACTAGGGTATACACGGGATACAATTTATTGGGTCATGTAAAAGGATGTATGTACATGGGCAGGAAAAATATAGCCCACGTATATACATCCATATACATGACTTTTTACACTACAACCCATGTATAAGTCCGTGAAGTGGGTTTTTAAAATATACTAACTCAAATTTTGATTTTTAAAGTTGCAAGATGGTGCTAGAGTGGAGAGAAATAGAGTACAAAGAGGTAGATGTTGTAGTGGAAAGAGATCTGAGAGACCAAATAACATTGAGATGATGTGGGATATATAAATTATGGGCTCTCAAAGGAATGAGGGCTCAAGTGAGGCTACTCCATATGCTAGTGAACTACTGAGATTCAGATACAGAGGCCTTCAACTGCGATGGGAAACCATTGAGGATTGAAGTTGATGACATATATTTCTTGACAATGTTGTCACGTTGGGGTGAGGTAGTGAACCTCAAAGCCTGAGGAGCTAGAAGTGGCATGAAAATAAAGGATTACACATCCACTTACTGTACTGCAGGAACAGAGAAGGTAGGGAGCCAAATCCCAATCAAAGTGATCAACAACCTAAGCCTCAATATCATAGTGCTTGTATTGACACAAATCACAGGGTCGACGTCATTGCATCAGGAATCAAGACCACTTATGTTCCACTGGTGTACCTCACTACTGGACACTATGAAAATTCAGCTTACAGGCCGAAAACAAGGTATAAAGAGGAAATTCAGGTTCGTGTCTATCTTGTGTAGTTTCTTTTTTGAGTGGGTTATAGGCTTGGGCCCTAGAGTTGATATTTTCCCACATGGACCTCACAATCTAGCCATGGCATGGTGGATCGAGGTGATGAGGTGGCTGAGAGGTGGTAGGGTGCTAACACCCTATAATGACTAGTTCTTCTACTGGTGACGCCGACAGGTTATAGCCTTGGAGGACTACCCATATGCAGTGATCAAATTCCATGGAGATCCAAACATGTCATTACCACTAGGCTCCGCCTATGGAGACATAAGTAAGAAAGAAAAAAAAAATATTTCATTTTTTATGTATTTTTTTACAAGAGAAACAAAAATATTTTTTCAGTGATGTCAAGTATTAATTAGACATGTGTTGTGATGCAGACGTGGGTCCACAATGACCAGAAAAACTTCCATGACATCGACGTAGGCACAGGGGGGATGAGCCAATGGGAGGAGACACTGAGAGAGTGCTCCAAAATGTGCAAGGAAATCTGTCTCATTTGACACAAAGGATCCCTATGGTTCATCCAGAGGATCTGCCGGAGGCGATGCAACGATAGGTGGTAGGTGTGCCTCGTGCTTGGGTACGAATCTTCTGACGTCTCGCAAACACCTCATTATGTTATCATGACACTCATTTGGCACCACATGTGTATATTTCATGGAAACTATAGCTATTGGCCATATTGTATTTTGAGGGTGTGATCCCCATGTTTTACTATGACACCGCATTTTTTTAAGATATATATAAAAAATATTGGTCTTCGATGTTACTTATATAATACAATGTGTATATTGATGAATGTTTTATTTATTTTAATAATGTGACAAATTCCAATCTAAGACATAATTAACATATGCATCAGATACATAATTAGAACTTATAGATACATGATTATAAGTAATAAAATCAAAATGTCATTCCAAAAGCCGTATCCGTAGGAATCATCGGAGTAGAGTAGGATCTCGCAAATGATAACTACCGTTTAACTGACATACTACTAACTGGGAATCTAGGAAACATTCTAAAGATCGAACACCATGTGAAATGGCATCATGTAAAAGCTCTATAATGATGCTATACTCACCCACATTATTCATTGATGGCCCTAGACAAACGCCACCTGAAGACACCAGTTGACCCTCAGGTGAATAAACAAACCCAAGGAGCGGAAGCCAAGTTCTATTTATGATGACTGGCACCGTCTACGAATCCTAATAAAATGGACAACTCCATTGACATATACCAACCAAGGGAAAAATTGATAAGCATACCGAATGACGCAAAGGAAAATATATATATACACTAAGATACAATAGTATACAAAGAGTTATGCCTAATATTTTAGGGCTCAAGAGTAATATATTTTGAGGTAGAGCCCATTTTTGGGCTCAATCAACATGTTCTCTTCATAGTCTTCTAACTCATATGATCCTTTTTCCAAAACACGTCGCACGATATAAGTACCATGCCACATGGTATTAAACTTTCCTACCCCCAGTGGTTCTTTGGATTGATCGTATAAGAGGACCAAGTCACCCTTAGCGTATTGTCGAGGACAAACAAACTTATCAAACTGTACCTTAACACGATTCGTATTTTCTTCAATCGCCATAGAGGGATCTCAACATTGCTAATCTAGATGTTGTAAGTGTACAAGGCTCTTTTCGATATCGGAAGTGTCAGGTAGGAGCTTGACTACCAACTTAAGAGAAGGGATCTCACATTCAATAGGGAGAATCAAATGCACACTGTGTACTAACTAGAAAGGTGAAAAACCGGTGGAAGTCTTAAATGAGGTTCGGTAAGCCCAAAGCACAAGGTAAAGCATAAGATTCCAGTCAGATTCACTCTGGCTGATAATTTTCTGCAAAATGGTCTTGAGAGACTTACTAATGGCCTCTACTTGCCCATTTTCCTGGGGGTAATAAGGGGAAGAATGACCGTGCTTAAACCCCAAATTTAATGTTAGCTCTTCCATCATCTCATTATGAAAGTGACTACATGATTAGTGATAATCTCCTTTGGGATTCTGAACTTGGCTATAATCTGGTTGAATATGAAGAATACTATAGTCTTGCCATCGGATTTAACAATAGGCATGGCCTCTGCCCACTTACTAAAGTAATCCATGACCATGATAATATGTTGATTCCTACCAGTCGAGGCTGGGTTTCAATCCATAAAATCCACCCCCCACTTGGTGAAGGGACTGACGATGACGATTGGGTGAAGGGGGACTAGATGCGAGCACATATTCCTAGTGAACACTTGGAAAGGGTGAAAATTCTTGACCACTTCAATGCAATCTTTAAAAAATGATGGCTAAAAATAACTAGCTCACAAATGTTTTTGGGTTGTCACAAGCCCAGATAGATGACCACCACAAGCCCCACTATGGCAGTCATTAAGAATAGACTCAACCTCCTCGTGAGTCAAGAAATGATGTAGGATATTATATACTCCTTGACGATACAAAGTGTCGTCGATGATGAGGTAGTTTTTAGCTTAATTATGTGTACATCGTCGATCGTCTCTCGACATGTGCTGAGGTAGATTCAAGGTCTGAATATATATTAAAATATCTCCATACCAGGGTTCCAAAGATGAGATGAGGAAAATATGTTCGTCTGTAAAAGAATCGACATGGATAGCATCCTCAACCAATCTAGGTAAGTCAGATATCATCTCTGCAAAAGCTAGTGGTTTCTTGGACTTCGTCGAAGCAAAGTCGCGATCAAAGTCTTGCAGAATTAGAACCCATTTATTATATTTTCCCCCTATGATACACCTATTAAGGACGTATTGAAATGTATTAACATCCCTAACTGCGATAGTCTTGCAAAGTAATATATAGTTCCACAATCATTGAATTGTGTGTACGGTAGCCAAGGATAGCTTCTCCATGTGAGAGTACTTAAGCTCATGACCAACTAGATTTCAGCTAAGATAATAGACGACATGCTCATGGAGCTCATCGTCCTCCTGAACCAAAACCATACCAACTGTACCTTCAGATGCGGTGATATAAAACAAATAATCCCTACTATATTCAGGAGGCTTCAATAGAGGCGTTGATACCAAGGATTTCTTAAGAGCATTGAAGGATTCATGGGCTTGCTCATCCCATATAAACAAAGTGTCCTTCTTCAAGAGATGCATGAAACCCTTAGTAATGTTGCAATAATTATCTATAAAGTGACGTAAGAAGTTATATTTCCCCTATAAACCTTGAAGTTGACGAATGTTGCACGAGGGAGGCAATCAAATTATTGCCTCAACCTTCATAGGATCCACCAAGATCCCATTCTCGAAAACTAAGAACCCTAAGAGACGGCCCAACCTTATGAAAAATATTCACTTATAAGGGTTCAAACCGATGCGATAGTAACGACATCTTGCAAACACTAGTCGAAGGTGAGTTGGGTGATCTACCCTCTTGTGAGAGTGACCAATGAGATCATCGAGATAATATTCGACAATGTGTTTGAGGTCGTGAAACACAAAGGTCATGGAGCGTTGGAAGGTTTCTCCATCATTTTTAAGGCTGAAAGGAATTTTATGGTATACAAAAGTACCCCAAGGACAAATAAACTATGTCTTATGTTGATCCTCGGGATTAATCTAAATTTGATTATATCCTGAAAATCCATCCATAAAAGAGAAAACTTCGCTTCCTGCACACTCATTGAGAATCTGATCAATGAAAGGTGTCGAGAAGTTATCTTTCGAACATGTCTTGTTAATGTCTCAAAAATACATACACATTTGGATGGTTCCTTGCTACTTATTCACAGGAACAAGATTGGATACCCATTCAGTCAAAGGAACTGGGTAGATGAAACCTATATTAAGAAGTTTCTCTACCACTGCCTTAATAGCAGGTGCCTTCCTAGGATTAATAGCTCTGAGACATTGTTGAACAAGTTTGGCATCCAGATAGGTCTTAATCTCATGTTCGACAATACAAGGGTCGATTCCTGGCATCTCTTCATAGGACCAAGAAAATACATCACGAAACTCCTTGAAGAGATCGATGTAGATTTGAGCTTCTTCAGGAAAGCAATCCACATGGATATAAATGTTTTCAATCTTACTAGGAACACAAGAGATGTCGATCGTGGTGATAGGAGAAATATTTTCCATGCTCCCTTCGGCATAAATACTGTGTGTACCAAGTGGGACCACAACATGACCGACCATCTCACTCAAAGTGGATCTAAAATCATCTTGCTCAATCCTAACAAGTTCTGGGAGAAAATAAGAGTGTTTGATGCATATCATCCCATGGCTTGTCAGTACCATTCATGGCCTCAATGATCACTTCATTTGAAGGTAAAGTGTCTTCAAGGAAGTCATGTGAACAAGATGATGAAGTTTCCCATACAGGCTTGAGAATTTGATCCTCCTAATTCGTCTCCAAGGAGACAAGATCTAGGTCAACAATAGAGTCGAGAACAACCTGATACACAACCTTTGTTACTGACGGTGGAATGGACATTCCAGTGTTTGAATTCCTTTTTCCCAATGAAGCTAGGGAAGGTAGGGTCCAAGGGTCATTAAAATATGAAGTTCGAAAAGGAATGAACCTTATAGACGAGGAAGACACACTAGAAATGGTATAAATGTGGTGAATTGGCATCGTGAAGTCAAAAGTACCCATAATAATGGAATACATTCTGACACCAACATTCTTAGTTGTCAACTGAGAATTGTCGATCACAGGGATTAAGGTTCCAACCGATGCATTGGGACTAGCATACGCAAAGGACAACTGATCAATCGTCATGATCTTCCCTTCATGAGGAAAACATAAAGTACAAAAGATGGATGACATGACCATAGTCATAGCATAGGTCTAATTACGCCCTAGTAATAAGTTATAGTCAAGGGGTGCATCAACCACCTCGACATCAAGCTCCACTATCTTCCCCCCTAACTGGACTGGGAAAGAGGAAATAATACCATGGGGTCGAAATGAACGACCGTCAAATGTGGTCAACATGGTCATAGATTGGGAAAGCATAGGAGAACCAATATGTTTCCAATAGGTTAGGGACACCATTCATGTCGCAATAGCTTCATCAATAACAATACGTTTGATGGTATACTTTGAGTAGTCCACATGGATTTGAAAATCCACATGGTAAGGCAAGCGAGGCTAGACATCCATTACATCAAAATTGATAACCTTAGAGCCACACAGGTCTAGAGCTCCTAAAGCAGATAACAAGGTGCTAGTGGGGAAAATCCCCCTATTTCTATACCAGGGTAAAAATATAGTCAAAGCTATGATCTCCCTTAAAACAGAATCTAATTCCTAAACTACCCCAAACAATCTAAAATGGAAGAATAGAAAGAGATAGGAAAGTAGGTCAAAAGTTGTACCTTTGGTCCAAACGTTCGATGTAGACCTCCTTCACCTTTGTAGCTTCCCAGGTTGTTGGTCTCTTCCCAAAGATGACCTGCAAGAACACTTACGAAAACGATGCTACAAATATACTATCTCTACTCATCCATATTAGGGTTAGATATAAACCATTATGCATAAATCAAATGAAAAACATAAATATATCATTTGGGACAGGAAAAAATATTCTGTTATTCAAATCCAAAGATCGAAAGTTACAACCTTTGTAGGTTGATGCTCTGGAAACCAGGTCTGGGCTCCTCTTAATGTTTCTCCAAGTGCATCATCCCAATGCCTTCTCTCACAATCAAATGATCACTTTAGGAAAATGGAAGGGATTGTATAGGAGAAAAGGTTAGAGAGGGAATGTTGAGGCCAAATCTTAGAGGGGGAAGGGATTTTGGTAGATTTTCTCTGTTCTCATACTTGGGGTAATAATGGGACCCCAAGACCTCCTTTTATATGAAAAAAAGATAGTTATTCGGTTTGGGGATGGGATACAACAGGTAAAATGGTTAGGAAACCACCTACAACCCATAACTCTACCGAATTCCTTACAACTTTTTATTTTTTGCAACTTTTGGTGGTAAATGCAGGATGTTTAAGTGAAACTATCATATGTACATGAGATATCTAGTATGAAGCTCTCATGTGTACACAGGAAGTAGTTCAGCAAGGTGTGTACATGATCCAAAAAACTGTTTTTTAAGAAGGATTCTCAACAGTGAGTTGGAAAATTGTGTAAATGGAAAGGTCAATGCCATGTATGCATAGGTAGAGAATTTTTGGGATACAACACAAGGAATTCCTTTGATAAGGACACATATGAAGTACCTCCAAAACTGACATCGCAAAAGGGGTTTGACCCAGATATTCAACAATGGAATAATTCTGGGCGACTCTAACATTAGGATTGTGCGTAGAGCGTTTAAGTACTCTTTTCAGAATATGTGGCAAAGGCTGTGGATTTTTGATCTGAAAAGAGGTATCCAAATGAGTGGGAGACTTTGGACCTGGACCAGATGGAAAATAGTTGTAATCCCAAGATCTAGTGGCTACGTGAATCTGAGACTTGACCCTGCTCACACATAGACATTCACCATCTTGCACCGAGGAATTTTGATTTCCACCAAGTGCATTTCCAGCGTTGGAGGAGCTCGAGGCCATGTGTTGATTATGCAGAAAAGGATTAGTCAACACAATGGGAGGTTGGGATAAAATCCTCACAGCTTTCTCGAGATTGGGGCATAAATGAGTAAGGTCATCATTAGTGAAAATTTTATAAGGAAACTTCACCTTCCTCTTCTCTCTCTTTTCCTCACCAGCATTAACCTTCATTGTCTCATTGTTACCATTGTCCTTGGGTTTATTTTCGTTCCTCCCACACTTAGGATTACCTCATCCTTTCTTTCTCTTCTCAATTGGTTTCTAGTTACCTTTTAGGTTGGTCGACGATTGCACATAATGTACATCCACCAACTGAGTGAGAGAAAAGTATACAGTCGAAGCTGATCTTGTTGCAGACTAGCTTAGAGACAACTCTTTCAACTGACTTGCCACCAAGTCTATAGACTTAGAATTTGTGGAGGCTACAATTCCATTGGCATGAGGCTCAGGCTTCTGTCTTGGGTCATAGTTTGACCTTGCTGCGTCAAGAATAATTTTGTATAACATCCCAGACTGGGCATAAATGAGATCCAGTTGCTGGGCCTTGAAATTCGCTTCCTCCTCAGAGGTTACTCTGGATGTAGAGACATAATTTGAAATGTAAGTCAATAGGGATTTGAAAAACCATTCCAACAAGAACTATGGAGGAATGTAAGCCTTAATCAACCTCTTCCATATATGCCACTCTTGGATGTGATACGAGATATGGGTGGCCTTGTATTGGAGAAAGGTCAACAAGAGTTCTATGCCAGCGTTGTAATGAATCAGAAACTGGAAGTGGTTGAGGAAGACTAGAACCATATTATTAAAGGTGCCATATGTCCCCCCTAGTAGCTCGATATACCATTTCTCTGCGATCCTCATTAGGGTGCGTTGAAATAGTCTCAAACAAATAGAGTCATCATTAAGTGATTTCGACGAGCACCAAAGATGAAAAGTGGTAACATGATCACTAGGATCCTCACCATTTTTTCCCTCGAATTTCATAATATCCGAAGGAAGCTTAGTGGGGACGGGATGCCATGATGGATCGTGGCACACCGGGTCATTCACTAACTTTAAAAAATATGGAAAGTTAAGTGTTTCCAAGAAAGGGAGTCGAGGTTGCGGAATCTAAGTCCATGGTCTCAGGAAAGACTGTTGTTGAGGAATTTCACCCCATCCAAGGTTCTAGTATGGAACATGGCCCTGTCTGAGATTAAAGTACCCTTGTCCAAACTGATTCTTGAAAGGTGGGCTTGGAATCATTCCTGTAGGAACAATATAATGCGGATTGTAAATGTTTCCCCCAGCTAGATGAGCTCTAGGCTGGGGGTTTCCCATGGTATGAAACTGACCTCCCCCGGGTGTAAATATGAAGGATAGAGGTGGATTCGTCATACCAAAAGTATTAGATGGAATCGAAGTAGAGGGAGTAAAGTTAAAGGATGAAACAAAAGAAATAACTTGTCCGCCTGGTTGATTACTCCATCCAGGATTTTTATGACCAGGATTAGACCCAAAAGAGAAAGGGGGTGGACCCCCAACCACAGGATTCACTTGGGGAATTTTAGTTCCACTAAGTGATATAGGAGTATACAGAGCACCCATGCCCCCAGGTCCAACACTAGGATTCATATTCGTCGCTGGAATAGAGGAAGAAAGTTGTGATGTAATATTAGGCATACCATAAGTGAAATGGGTAGAGGTCGAAGGTATGTACTATGGATTATATCCTGAAGAACCAAAAATATACCCAAAAGGGTTTGTTCCTATAAGCTGAGAAGAAGTCGTAGGTTGGATAGGAGTGGCGATGAGAATATCCAACACTACAACTGTAGTAGTGGAAGTAGTAGAAGGAGTTCCATTAACTATGGTAGTTGTGGGAGTCAAAGGACTCCCACTATATTTTTGACTTGACTCAGTACTCATACTTGTATTCAAAAATATATATTTTTCATTTTGGGGCATTTTCTTTGTTGGTTGCTTAGGATCAATTTCCACATTCATGGAAAGATTGCATCGCTTTTGAATTGTTGAGTTGAATTGAAATATTTCATTTCAATTCAACTCAACAATTCAAAAGATATGCAATCTTTCCATGAATGTCGAAATTGATCCTAAGCAACCAACAAAGAAAATGCCCAAAAATGCAAAATATTTATTTTTGTATTTTCAATAGAAGGAAATGAAAATGCAAGGACTGAACATAATCCTGATAAATAGACCCTACTGCTAGAACAAAAATCAAGCCAAGTAGTATACCAACAAGTAAACACCCAGACCAATATTCAAGGACAACCAATGAAAAGTTAACGATAAAGAAGAATCGCCCAAAAATCCAACAAAAAATTGGTTTCCAATCACTCTGTAGGCACTCAACAGTCAATATAGAGACCTAAGAATACTCAACAACCATCAAAACTCAGCCAACAACCACCAATCCAATACAAAAAGTTCAAAATGTTGGTGTACGCGACTGTTCAAGGAAAATAAGTGTATGTACGTGCCCTATAGAAGTACAGGTCGCGTATGTATGTGTATGTCTAGGGAAAACCCACGTATAAGTGTTAAAACACTGCCAGTGAAAGGATAAAGCCAAGAAAACTTAGATAAAAGGAAAAGAAGGTTGTTAAGCAATCAGGTGACAAGGAAACACAAGCGAACAGAGAGAAATCAAAGGAGAAAACACTCCAACCCCAAAACAAAATAGGAGATTCAATCCCCTGTATGGTCACCAATTCTGTTATGAGGAAAAACACTCTATGGCATGCAGTAAACCACAACAGATAGAGATGACTGTATAAATTGACTCTAATTCCAAGTATGCTATATGATTGAAAATGCCAACAAGACAAGATAAAGACCTTACCTTGTCCGAATGTCCAATGAAGACCACCGTTGAGCACGAGACCCAAAGAAATACACCTACAACTTGTCCTGAAAAACCAAGATATACAAGCATATGGTGATAATATATAAATTTAGCACATCAAATAGGATAATCCATCAATATACATAAAAAATATGCCCATGGAATAATAATTCAAATATTTGCAAGAAATTAATTGGACAGAAAAAAAAAGTATTTCTATTAATAAATGATCCACATAAGTGTATAAATGATAAAATCATGTGTCGACACGTCTCAAAATCGAGAAACTAAGTCCCTTCTAGCTAGGCCTCCACCACTTCAATCCTAAACCAAATGCAAGCTCATATAAGGGAGATAATGAGGTTCTCCAACAATCAGAGAAGATATTGGGGGATGAATAATGTGTTCAGACTTAAAAGGACAAAGGGATGCATACTCATATGAGAAGTGAAAATTTCTCCAGAGTATCTTTGCTCTCAATAGTTGAATTCTCTCCTCTTCCACGGCTTTGATAAGGCCCATTTTATAGCCTTCAAATGGAACTGAAGCGCTGAGTCAGAGAATTTCTAGTATATGCAAGGTCAATGATCATGGATCCCATGACGTGACATAGAAAGCCGACACCATTTTTAATTTTGGGAACAAAACCTGATGTATGTGGGTTGTAATGGTGCAACCTGCATATATGCAAGATGCATAGTTGTTAGAGCGGGTATATGTAGAAAATATGAAATGGAAATGGAAAAGGGCTTGTTGTCCCTTGACCAAGTTTGGGAGATACTTGGTCATATTTGACCATTTTTGGGACTTTGATACCCTGTCGAAGATGAAGTGCCAAGCGAAGCGGAGATTGCAGAAGCTAGGACCACTTTGGGTCCTTTTTGGGTTTTGGGGATAATGTAATGGGAAAGGGATGTCGGCCCATGGGTTTACCCATGCTTAGGCCCACTTTTGTAATGTATAAATAGATAGCTAGATGATGTAAGTAAACGTAGATGTGTGTGTGGAAAAGAGACTAAGCGGTTAATAGGCTTAGTGCTAGAAGTGATCTATATGATTGACTTGTAGAGCTAAGTGCAAGTGTTGTAAGTGTTGATTCCACAGATTGTAAGGAGGCTCTGTGCTAGATCTACTCGGGGAAGGAGGATCTGGTGAGGTGTGCGCAGATCTCCTGTCCTATGCGGAGTAGGGATTTGATAGCTTTGTGTTGTAACCTGATTGACTAAAGCTAATAAAGAAGAAGAGTTGGTGGACATAGCCCCAAGGTGGGGGTGAACCACATAGATACTGTGTGTTATGCTTGGTGCTTATTCTTAGATGTTTTGTATTGCTAAGTGCTTAGATGAGATTAGATAGATCTATTCATTCTTTGTGCTTCTAAGATGTGAATGAATGTAAGATCTGATATGTATGAAGATGCTTAGTGCTGAACTGTTATATTTGATCTGTTTTACTCTTGCTAAGTGTTGATCTGATTGAATACCGCGATGCTCTATGTTTTCTGTGAAGTATAATAAGGGTTAAATACTAATGAATGATCTATGTTGAGTGCTTACTAAGCATTGTAATCACAGATTTGTGTCCCAGCTAAGGTTGCAGACACATGAGTCTTACAACCACCCCTACCTCTACCTCGGGTGAAACTTCATCTGCTTCACAGGTGTTGCCGAAAGGACTGGTAGTTAGGGTTTTGTTGGTGCATTGTTGTTGCATTGAACCATGGGTATGCCCATGTGCTAACAAATGGTTCTGTTACCAGGACCTAAAACTGTGATTGTTGGGATCTAAGAAAGAAGAAGTTGTGTGCAAAGACTCGTCATGAAACCGTGAAAGCTCTGTGCATAGATCCGTGCCCTAGTGCACATTATTCTACTGGTCTATAAACTCTGTGTTGAAAGGAAGAAGTACGATTTGAAAGAAAAAAAAAAGGCCAGATCTGCAGAAAAGAGGTAAGATCTGTAATCGTTGTGCTCTGATAAAGGTAAGAATAATTAAAAGTTTTAGATCTGAAAGTTTTGTGCTCTATAAAAGTAAGATAAGTGAAATTTTTGTTTCTAAAGCATGGCTCTAGGTATGGTTGATAGATTCTTTCCTAGTTGGAAAACCAGAGCACTGTTAGATAAAAGAAAGTTTGATATGAATAGATCTGATAAGAATAATGATAGATATGTTATACCTATGCATAGAAAGAATGTTTGGACTAATAGATGGATGCAGGATCCTAGAAAGAATTTTTTGCAGACTAGCTACCATGATCCTGGTGCGCAATATAGAAGAAGTTGGGGATCATTTAAAAGAAAGAGAGGATTAACCCTCTATTAGAGTTGCAGAAAACCAGGACATCTAGCTAAGGAATGCCTTGGTGGAAGATCGAGTTGTTTCTACTGCAAAGATTTGGACCATGCAGTATTAGATTTCCCTAGAATGATTGCTAAGATTGAAGGCATGAATTTGAAAGAAGAAAACCCTAAGGAAGATCCAGAAATAGAAGAACCCCAGAAAGAATCAGAGAAGATGTTACTATAGATGAGATACACCTTCAAGGACCACTGACATGTCAGGTTACTAGATATCTTTAAGGAAAAAGAATGCATCGAAGTAAGAATAGGATACTTTGACATTGACTGTGTTTTGGATAAGGAAACACAGGTGAATGCTATGACAGAGAGAACTTGGGAAGCTATAGGGAGGCCTACTATGACTCCATTCCTAGGAGGAATAGAGTTATTCAGAGGAAAACTAGTGAAACTATGTGGAAGGCTCACTCAGATATCTATGAATGCTAATGGAACTTTGACATAAGAAGATTTTGAGATTATCAAATTTATTGAGGACAACGCCCTGTTTATTATGTTACTTGGAAATCCTTGGATTAAAAGAGATCAAGACAGAAAGAAGGAAGAAGAAAAAGTTTTAGAACAATAAAGGAAAGAGTTAAAAGACTTCATGACCAGAAGGATTACACAGTTGATTGAAGAATAGGAGAACAGATCGAAGCTATATCACACTAGGAAACTAGATGTCGAAGTTATCAGAATGCCAGAGGACTCACAGAAGACTGAAGTTTTTATCTCAGATAAAGAAGAGATGTTATACCTGAACCCTAAGGGAGAACCTCAGCAACGCGAACTGACTATATCCAAGGAAAATAGGAATCAAAATGGAAAAAGAACTACTAAGACGAAGCTCACTGGAAATAAATCTAGAAAGTTAAGTAAGAAGAGGGTGAAGTTACAGGAGATCCCAGATGGAACATTGCAAAAAGAAACTTTTCATAATTCGAGCTTCACCAAGATATAAGAACAAAGATATGGGTCACTTCACCATGGCGAAGTGATATAGCCGTTGGAGGCCAATATATCTGTTTGACTACCAATATGAACACATCAGAAAGCATTTATGGGTTACCACTAGACCGTTGGATAGTGCCAGAATGGATAGAACAAAGTTAATGGAGGCCCCATACCCATTGCAAATAGACCGTTGTCGGGATTGCCTATTTATCTCATTGTTCCATGACCGAAGAACACTTTTTCCAATTGAGAAATTGAATCTTGTAGACTAGCAAGTGTCTACAATGATCATCACGTCCTTGTTAATCATTCCCATGCAGTGCCTAAGATCATTGTGACCCTGATTATTTATCTCGAGCACGTATGTCCGATGAGCTCAACGTCGTTGAAGAATCCATAACCAAAGTTCTTCTTGATTTAATGACTGAGAGAGTTATATCAAAAAGAGGATTATCTATAGGCATTCAAGCATCATCGACAAGAGGAGTAGCAACTTCTCCATCCACTACTCGAGCATGACCATCCTGACAGGTCGATGAGAAGTGTACTAAACATAAATACAATCCGGTGAATGCTAGGCTAATTTTGAGCATTCTACCTACCTACCTACCCCCTCTAAGTGGCGAGATTAACCACGATAGTGTACCCAGAGATTTTGACTATGCTTTAGTCACGACATACCTCCCAAAAGGGATACGCATAGTTCGAGCCGACCAAGATAAGCTCGCAACATTGAAATTTAGTGATTTCAACCTTGTTGATAGGAAGGCCTATGGCATGCTTTCCCTTCACAAGTATCTCATGAAGACAAAATGAAAGAATTCAAAGATTATCCCACAGTCTTGGACCAAGAACCTCATGCAGTCTACATTGCTGAATGTGATGAAGATTCTGCACTTTGGCAAACACCAGGAAGTGAACGCATGTGTAAAGTTGTTGTTGTCCTAATACCACGGAGGATACCTATGGTTGAACCATCTCATCACTGTGGATCTGACCTTGATCCATTGGATCACAGAACTTAGCATGCAGGGCCCTGACCCAGAGGACGTTTACCTTGGAAAGACCTCAGACAAAGCACTAGTAGCAAAGATCAAAGAAACTTATGGTGATGTTGAGAAGGGCACACGAGGTTACAAGGTAGCCTCTATTCAGAGTGGCGTAGTACACTTTGCATGTCAGATGATTGTAGGCAAGCTAGTTTTCAAGAACCGGACCACTCAAGTAACTAGATTAGTAGTATACCTCGTAGGGAAGTGTGCAGAAGGTCTTCAAATGAATTGGGTGAAGTACTTAGTAAACCAGCTGGAACTGGACTGGAAGGAAGCACAAGACCAGGGATATGAATTCCACTTTAGCTGGCTTCTCATATTGATGTCATTCATCGCATAGGATATTCCGAAAGGTGCGATCTTCCCAGACATAGAGCCCTTTGAACCTTTGGCTATGAAGTTCAGTACCTTATGGTACTCGAATGATATGAGCAAGTAATGGAAATACAATGTCATCTTCCATGCCTACTACAACCAGTTGAATCTCACCATCCAGTCTGAGCCAAGGATGATCCCGAATACCCTCCATAGGTTTCGGCCCTTAATGAAGTTCAGCACGGACCGCCACTTCATTTATATAACAACGCACGGTGATGAGCATAAGCAGTAGTTACAGTCTTATTACAAGTTGAATGAAGAAGACACTGAAGAAATCACCAAGGATTGGTCGACATACCTTCTCATTCCAGCGAACCCCGTGGACCTTTCTGATATTGATAGCCTAGACGCTGCGTATAATACACCTGGACCAAGCCAGATGAACAAGCCTGAAGAGATACATGATGTAGACAACAGATCTATAAGGACCGAATCTATTACACTAGAGCAAGAAGGTAATGGCGAAGACTTAGAAGAAGTCGAGCAGAGGCCAAGAGATGAAGAGGACTCATCGAATAAAAGGAAGGTTTCACCTCTAAAGCCTTCCTCCCAGAAGAAATTGAAAGCACACGTAACTAATATGCATACCACGCTCACTCCAGACAACTTCAGTTTCCTCCTCGCAACTATGAATGAAGCTATAGAAGAGATAACAGAAAAGCAGGAAGCTAAGCAATATTCGATGTACAACAGAATTGAAATCGAGCTCCAAGGAATGCAATAGGCACTTCAGTCTAGCCGAGCAGTCTCCACTACACTCCTGCCAGAAGGAACAAAAGAAGAGGGAGATGAACTAGTTCAACTCCACAAGATTGTTGCCTCAGTCGAAGTACGCCTTCGAAAAGCAAAGGAAGAAACAACGCAGGCCACCCAGGCCTTAAAGAAAGCACAGGATGAAATCATTGAGCAATGCCGAGATTCACAACAAGATAAGGACGCCATCCAAGCAAAATTTGAGGAAGACAGAGTGAAGATCCAAAAATATAAAGAACATCTGCTTGCGAATAAGATCAGGATTGAATAAGAAGTCAACAAAGCATTTTGCTTTGTGATCGGCTTAGAACAGAAAGCAGAAGAACCCTTAGAATGCCAAGTAATGAAGCTTGTTGAAGTTATTCAACAACTTCAACAAAGAGTCATAGAATTAGAGCTTCACACCATACCAGGTACCCCACAAGAAGAGCACGACCAACGAGAAATGACTACCCGGAACACAGTAGAAAGGATTAAAGAAATTACTAAGGAATTCAAACAATTAAGAAATAGAAGTGCGCAGATACATGAGAAACTAACTGAGAATCCAGAATTGCATAAATTAGAGTCGCATCTCCAAGAGGAGAAGCATGAAGCTAAAAATCTACAGGTGCAGCTGAAGGCCCTATCACCCATAGAGAAAATGAAGCAGTCTCACAAGAAGCGCATCGTACAATAGCATATCCATATGATCCAAAGCAAGGTAATGGAAGTAACTCAACAACTTCAACCTTTGTAGGATAAGGCATTGCAGTTATTTATAGAGATTGAGAACCAAGGAACAGAGCTGGAGTAGGTCGTGAATTCAGTACAGCAATGCCTAGAAGGGCCGGTGAATGTTGCACTCATCCAGGAATTCACCGAGCAAGAAGCAATAACAATGCAACAGGTCGAAGAATCTCGAGCCAATCTTGAGGCGTTCGAAGCAGAATTGGATAGACCTGAGTGACTCAGGATGAGTCACAGGTGAGTGTTGGGGGCCTACTATCCCTTGACCAAGATTGGGAGATACTTGGTCATATTTGACCATTTTTGGGACTTCGACACCTTGTCAAAGATGAGGCGCCAAGAGAAGCAGAGATTGCGAAAGCTAGGCCCACTTTGGGTCCTTTTTGGGTTTTAGGGATAATGTAATGGGAAAGGGATGTCAGCCTGTGGGTTTACCCATGCTTAGGCCCACTTTTGTAATGTATAAATAGATAGCTATATTATGTAAGTAAACGTAGATGTCTGTGTGGAACAGAGACTAAGCGGTTAATAGGCTTAGTGCTAGAAGTGATCTATGTGATTGACTTGTAGAGCTAAGTGCAAGTGTTGTAAGTGTTGAGTCCACAGATTGTAAGGAGGATATGTGCTAGTTCTACTCGGGGAAGGAGGATCTGGTGAGGTGTGCGCAGATCTCCTGTCCTATGCGGAGTAGGGCTTTGATAGCTCTGTGTTGTAACCTGATTGACTGAAGCTAATAAAGAAGAAGAGTTGGTGGACATAGCCCCAGGGTGCGGGTGAACCACATAAATACTGTGTGTTATGCTTGGTGCTTATTCTTAGATGTTTTGTATTGCTAAGTGCTTAGATGAGATTAGATAGATCTATTCATGATTTGTGCTTCTAAGATGTGAATAAATGTAAGATCCGATATATATGAAGATGCTTAGTGCTGAACTGCTAGATCTGATCTGTTTTACTGTTGCTAATTGTTGATATAATTGAATATTGTGATGCTCTATGTTTTCTGTGAAGTATAATAAGGGTTAAATACTAATGAATGATTTATGCTGAGTGCTTGCTAAGCATTGTAATCACAAATCTGTGTCACAGCTAAGGTTGCAGACACCTGAGTCTTGCAACCACCCCTGCCTCTACCTCGAGTGAGACTTCATCTGCTTCACAGGTGTTGTTGAAAGGGCCGGTAGTTAGGGTTTTGTTGGTGCGTTGTTGTAGCGTTGAACCATGTGTCTGCCCCTGTGCCAACAAGCCTTTTGAGTAAGTTGCATGGGGTGAGGAAAATATTTCTATAACACCACTTTGACTATTCAACCTTCTTGTTACAACTACTTTACCCATAATTAATTTCTTGTTGCAACCACTTTGACCAGAAAACTTTTCATTACAACTAATTTACTCATAATTAATTTCTTTTTATAACCACTTTGACTAGAAAACTTCTTGATGAATTTCTAGGAGATTCTAGAATAATTAACTTCTGGTTGACCTTCTAGGGGCTTCTAAATTATTCTTGAGTTTCCTCCAAGTTCACAAGGCCATATCTCCCTAATCATGAGGAACCATGTGGCATACCACATATCAAGGGAAATAGCACAACATGTACTATCCATCTAGGATAGTCTTACCTGGAATTACAATATCCTTCATGTCTATATTCCTTAATCAGCTTCAGGTTCTTTAACCACACATTTGGGGATCTTTGTATACTTCTTCAAATACACCCATCATATCTTCTAACATCAAAAAATTGTCCAATGATCTCATCCACATCGCTGGGGATTCCTAACTTCTCCAAGGGTTGACATAAATGACAACCAATTGTCCAAACCAACTATCCAACATCTTCGATGGCACATATTCCAACAGATCCAACGATCCTCAGAGTTTGAAATCAATATCTCTAATAGCATTGATCCTTTGACATGCAAGAAGGTTATCTCCCATCACTCTAATTTTTTGTGAGATGGTCAGGTGGGACCTAGAATGATCCATGAATTAGATTTTATCTCGCTTATTTTTTGACCTATAGTCTAGATCATACCTTAGAGTTGTTCTTCCTCATCAGAGTGCATCCACTCCAATGGATCATACTCCGATATCCTACCCTTACGACGGAATTATAAGTGCCATAAAAAAATCATGATGATCTCCCCACATCAAATCAATGGCCTATAATGACTCGGAGTCGTCAAGAACACATGATGTAACCACAATGCACAACAACTATTGGATTGTCCTCTTAATTAAATATCAATGGTTGACCTCATTCACTTTATCATATTGGGACCACCGGGTCTTCAATTTTCATCCACCATCCAATCATATCTCCAATTGATCTCCAACATTGATCTTTCTCAATGGATCCACCTCGTGTCTAGGGAATATTTCAAACTTTCATGACCTCCAAATTACACCCTCAAGTTCTGTGGCACTCATTTTTCACCAACACTTAGAAATTTTATAAGTATTTCACTGTGGGCATACACAACATCATAAGCCTTCATATCTCTCACCCTATGGGTCGTCCAATCTGTGACACATGGTGACCTCTAGGACCATCAGATCTCTCACCCTTTGGTTTGTCCAATCTGTGGTACATGGTGACCACCAGGGATGCCAGATCTCTTCCTCATACATAGACAATTTTCAAAGTATTATTGTGGGTCCATGGGTCCATAGTACTTCTCTCATTTATCATTTTTGTCCGAGTGATTCTTCAAACGATATATTTTTTGAAATCTTACCATGGGTCCATGACACTTTCCCGATTCTTATGATCTCGTCTATTTGACCGATTCAATATTCATACTTAGCCATTTCTTAAGACATCAACCGATTTTTTATACTAATTATTTTTTCAATATCTCACTGTGGGTCCATGGGTTTAGGCTATCATATTCCCAATTCTCCATCATTCTTACTGTCTCTGTGATTTTTTATACTTATTCATTTTAGAGATCTCTTGTGTTGATGTAACATAAGAGGTGGCTTCCATGTGGATGTCTTCTTCATATATAATGTGTTGTTCCTGAGTTTATACTTTAGGGCTCTAAAGTATACCATCAAGGAATCCAAAAAAGGGTAGAGATAATTAATCGATAAAAAGAAAAAGTTTAAAGGAAACTGAGATCACAGTTGATTCCTTAACTGTCTCTGTCTATCTTCTCATTGTTCTTGAATGCTAATATCCCTTTCAATTGCAGCCCATGATCTTTCAAGTTCTACCCATGTATTTGTTGTTTGTAAGATGGTATTGAATAGGTTTAATGCAATGCTTGTTTGATCTGATAGAGCGGGTTCTATATTGGGCTATCTGGTAACTGGAAGGGTCATGAAAGCCGAGGGTTTCTTTTTTGTAAATCAAGAATATTTTCAAGGGTCGCAAATTTCTGGTTCAAAATTATAAAAATAGAACTTCTGAATTATGAATTAATAGTATAATAGAAATAAAGTCCTTTTCTAGTATCTGAGTCAAATTTTAAAGGAGAAAGCGGACGGAATGAAGAAAACAGAAACATGTAGTTGTATAACAACAATGAGGCATCAATTTAAGAAGAATCTCATTTTAAGTTAATACAAGAAAAGGGATGATAACTTTGTAGAAGCATACAGTTTCAGAGTACTAAAACATTTATAGGTCTTATATCTGCTGAAAGCCGATACTGAGGAAAAACTGCAAACGATTAGATAATCTGACTTTTTCAATCACTATAACAAAAATTACCATATGAAACTCTTCAAACGAAAGTATGAAATAAACATAGAATGACAGAGAAACACATAACTCAGGCTTGACCAGATCTGGAATCTTCAATCTATATTGTATTAATTTAGGCAAAATGAAGTTATCTCTTTACAATTCCCTCCAGAAAAAATCCCTTTCTTAGTCTTCAAAAATTACATTTATACAAAAACCACCAATCTTAGGATGGTTGGTGAGTTCCTAATTCTTAGAGACTAACTATTTGTGAAACAGTAGATCCAAAACCGTTTTCATGATTTTCTTCATTTTTCCATTTTTTGGGAAGTAAAATCCCTTCCAAATAATGCTTTTACTTTGTCGATGACTCTCCTTCTTTTGATTCGATACATTTAATACATTTCTCCAGGAACTGTGTCAAATTTATGGGGGGTTCTGGAAAATCTCTTTCTTCAAATAGATAAACCTTTCTCTGAATCTTAGAAAGGCAGTCATCCACTCCTTTATTTGTAAACGTTATTGACTGCAGCTTTAAATTTGGCTCAACTAACAACCTGTCCACTAGGGTGACATCGATTTTTCTTAGTTTTGAAATTTCCATTTGGATTTCACTCAAATTTAATTGATGTCTTACAATATTGATCTGTCCCAAAAGTCTTGCACACTGTCCTTTTCCAATATTTAATGACCCTTTGTCTAGAATATCAAAAACTTCTTCACAGTCATCTCTGATTTCTTTGGCTATTCTTTTGCTTTCAGTTATGTTGGTTTCCCATAGCTTGAGCATGATGTCACCTCTGATTTGCTCTGTGGCTGATACTTTCATAGTTTCAGATACCTCTTCACCTGTCGAATATATAATTTCCTTTTGGAGAGTAACCCTCACTACTTTGGCTTCTTTTTCTCTTAGGATAATATTTTCAAAATCATTATCTACTTCTTGAAAGTAATTCTGAATAATTTCTATCTTGGAAATCAATTCTTGTTCAATTTCTATTTTCGAATGCACTTCTAGTGACTGGGCCTGGAAAGCTTTTGAATCTATAATCTGATCTTCCATTGATATTAATCTAGCCTGCAACTATTCTGCGTGCTCCTTTTACTGAGTAATCTGTAGCTAATTTGTTTGTATTTCCTAGCTCATTTCGTCCAAACTTGTTTTGAGCGATTGAACCTCTAACCTTTCAGCAGCCCTTGTCTACTCCAAACTTTTACTCATTTCTTCTCTAATGCTTTCCTCAGCATTATTCAATTGCTCTCGCAATTGTGCTATGATTTCATCACTCTTCTTTATCCTTGTTATGATTTTTCCCATGGTAAAAAAGTTTGTTGTTGACATGGCTCCCATGGAACCTGCTACCTCTGTAGATAACTCTTCTTCCTCCAAATGTTGTCCATCTATCAGGATTTTATTATTTTTAACCATGTTCCCCTCCTTCTTATGCATATCCTGTTTCAGGATGACCTTCCTTTTTCTACTGAAGAAATAATCGGAAGGAGGAATCTCATTTATGGGAATGGAGGTAAGGTCATCAACAAAAAGAGTTCCCGTCTGTTGCAGTCCAAAAGTGGACTGTAAGGGAGTTAAGGAGGCTATGGGACTCCCTATATCTGTAGATCCTTTCCCTCCTGCTGCCTTAGGTGTGTTGACATCAACCTTTGGTGATGAAGTGGGAGTAGGCTTACCAGACTTGGGAGGTCTCCCTGAACTTTTCTCTACTTTGGTCTTTTTTCTTGGTGGAGGCCTTTCCGCATCCTGTAGGGCCTTTTCAGGATTTTCCTTCTTTTGTGCTTCCTTCTCAAAACCTGGTGGAACACTTTCCTGCTCTAAACCTAGTGGAACACTTTCTTGCTCCAAACCTGGTGGAACACTTTCTTGCTCCTGGGGGATGGTAATTTCTTCCCCTTGAAGTACTTGGGGAAGAACACTCCATCTATGCTTCTGAAAGGTCCCAAAGCTGACTTGCAGGTCAGATGACAGTGTTTGTACTCTTTTTGACACTTCTTTATAAGATTTGGTCCCTTTGAACACGTCGTCCCAAGGGGACTCCTCATGTTCATATTCTTTCTTATTGCAGTGTATCAAGTGTTTATTCACTAATTGATCAGGGTCATGCCTTTTGTACTCAATATTTACCAGTTTAATTTCTTCGAGTGCCTTTGCTTCCACCCTAGAATGTCCCAAATTTAATAATGAAAATTTCCCGATGTGCATAGGGAAGATGGGCAAGGAATTCTTTTGAGTTTCCTTTAGCTCTATTCCAACACCATCATTTATTATTTGGTGTGCCACTTCCCTACACACTAGTCTATCCATAAGAAATTTGGAAGCACGTGAGGGGGAATTGAGCACCCATAAACCCTGATGTAGGAGAAGCTTTCTTCAATGAACTAGCCTACTATTTGCTTGAGGTTATTTGAAACTGCTTCAGAAATGTGAGGAGGGTCACAGCTGAAAAACATTTTATGCATGGGTATCACCACGAAATGGAAAATTTCATAAAACAATTTTTTATCATTTTCTTCCCACGACTCAGAGTGATATTCGTGAATGGGTTTAGGGCAGGTTATGTTCCAACTCCAATTCATCAGGGGAAATGTAGTCATAAAACAAATTGCATCCATGAGGTACGATGACATGTAGAAGGCCACTGGTTGACCTCGGGCTCTTGCAGCTCTGTAATCCGAAATCTCTTTGGCTAAATTATCAGATAAAATCTTTCTTCTAGAAAGGGCACCCATTCTGTGAGGAAATGACAGGGATTCTTTTTGCCAACAATTCTGCACAACATCATGGCTACATAAACCATGTACTCATTCAAAGAGGTTGTGGCATAAATTCCATGGGTATCAGCCCTAAATTTTGATGGACATCTCCACCAACCTTTGATTAAATCAGGGTAGGTTTGGTTTGCCTCAGTGCATTCCTTTCTCTGGAATTCAGCTATAAATTCGGCATTATAAATGAAATTAGGATTGGGTGAGAGTTTGTACATAACCTGGATATGTTCAAGTCTGAATGAGAGGATAATGGCTCCTTGATCATTTAAAATTCTTCTCATTGGAATATCAACTTTGTCCAAAGCCCAACTGACCATGTCATTGTACAGCATGAGCCGTGGGTGTGTTGCAATTTTGTGAAGCTCTGATTCTGCTATGTCTTGAAGGTGATTCTTAGAATCATTAGGGGAAGTTTTCATCTTGCAGTCCAGATTTTCATAAATCTGTCTCCATGATTTAATTGAGTCGATAACATGTGGTGTGGTGTCTGATATGACATCTCCCTCTGGGCTGGAAGTCTCAGTTGTATCTTCACTCTTCTTGGGTCCCTTCTTTGGTGCCATGACTCTATATTGGAAAGCAAACCTGTCACAGAAGAGAGGTGTGAAAGCTCGGTTGTTTTATCCTATATCTGATAGAAAAAGTGAGAATAAGATTCAAAACATAGACCTCTAGTTTTCTTTTAACTCATTTTATGGTGAAAGTACTGATGCAGTTGTCAATAATTTAATACCTTTAATGCGGAGAATATCTTTGAGATACACATTTGTGTCATAGAAATCACAATCTATCCGTTATTAATGTGGTCATATTTCAACAATTCTAAAATCAACATTCAAAAAACTTCTTTTGACGAAGGCCGAAAAGAAAGTAATTAAGAAGTTTAATTACCATTTAATGTATTTTTAAAATGAAGTTAGTTCTCTTTAAAATTCATTATCGAGTCGAGACTTTGTGCTTCAGGGTTTCAGGGATCGCGGTTACATGAGGTATGTCAACACCAAACCCAAAATCCCGAAATCGCGATGAGAACAATTTTAAACCTTAACTTCAATATTGAGTCGTGACTTCGCATTTCGGGGTTTTGGGGATCGTGGTTGCATGAGGTATGTCAACACCAAAGCCCAAATCCTGAAATCGTGATGAGAATAGTTTTAAATCTTAAATTCAATATTGATTCACGACTTCACGTTTCGGGGTTTTGGGGATCGCGGTTACATGAGGTATGTCAACACCAAACCCCGAATCTCGAAATCGCGATGAGAACAATTTCAAATTAATTGGGATTAAGATTGATTTTCACTTCTTTCGGGAAATCGGGAATCAGGATTTCACGATTAAAAATGTATTGAAGAAATATTGTTCTGATTAAACCCCGAATCCCGAAAGGTTCAAAAGATGGTTAATTAACTCCTTTATGGTTTTAAATTATCGTGATTTAAAGTACTTAATAGAACATGCGTCTAGATTTTAATAACATTTGAGCTTCTTGTCTTTAGTTATAACGAAGAAATGAAAACTTTTCGGGACTTTGGTACCGGTCTTTTGGACTGATACTGAGGATTATATCTTATGTAAAATTGAATCCTGAAAGAGAAAAAAATTTAGTTTTAAAGGTGAAAATTTTCAAACCTAGCTTCAACATAATGGATGATGTGGCATCGATACGTGTCCTGACACATGGCACTGACCTGGACTCCCATTGACTGTACAGATGGAACTGATGTGGCATATGTGTTCTCCAACTAGGTATTGAACCTTAATCTTTGATCTTAACCATTGATATCTGGAGATGAGTGTTCATGATCTGACCACTAAAAGTTAATCCTTTATGTATAGTTCCATAGATCTTTCACTTTATTTTATTCAAACTAAGTGATAAATCATTTTCATTATAAACCCTTATGATCACGATTTCCCTAACGAATGTGGGATATATTGATTTTGTTAGTTCCTCAATCAGGCCACCAAAATATTTTCTTTTCCAATCTCAATACATTTCTAGGTTGTTAAGAACAAAATATTAAAATAGCATGAAAACCTCAGAATAAGTACTCAACGCCTTGACAAAGAGAGAAATTTAGATAATAAGGTTCTTCAAGGGGGAAACCTCCTTATACATCATATTAATTCACAAATACAAGATGATTCCAATTGAAAAAGTATCCTTGGTATATGTAGGAGACTAGGGGGTACAATTACAACTAATGGAACCAAGCTGACATAAAGAAAATAACAATACTAATGTAATATTCCCCAATTAAGGGGTAATGTGCCATGATTTAGGGATTAACATGCCCATCCCCTTCAAACAAGTGTTGTCCTCAATGCTTGATTAGTTATTGATGATTTTTTATAAACGACTCAACTTCCCACATGAAATCTCCAGCAGGTAGTTTCTTCCACTTAATGAGATACACTGAAATTGATCAATTACTCAACTAGAAAATTCTTTTGTCAGTGATATATTCAAGCTAAAATATGATTTTTCCTTCCTTTTCAAGTTATGGAAATATAGTTTGAACTAGGATCTTGTGACCTATAACCTTCTTTAAGCATGAAACATGGAAAACTGGGTGTACTTGTGAAGATGCATGCAACTCCAATTTGTATTCCATAGTACCAATATTTTGCAACACCTTATAAGGGCCATATTACTTCAATGATAATTTATTATCCTTCTTATCTTTATTGAGGGACATATGTTTATATGGTTGTAGTCTTAAAAATACCCAATCCCCTTCTTCAAAACTTCTTTCACTACAATGTTGATCTGCTTGTTATTTCATGCGATTCTGTGCCATGGTTAGGTTTTCCTTTAAGAGTTGGAGAACTTGTTGTTGATTCTTGAGGTGATATTCCACTGCTTGAACCTTATATTTTTATTTTCAAGAAGAAGTGATGAATGGTGGGTGATATCCATAAAGTGCCACAAATGGTTTCATTTTTGTTTCAGTATGAAAGGAAGTGTTATACCACCATTCTACCAAGGGTAACCACTTGAACCATTATGTTTGTTTATCAGAGACAAAGCAATGAAGGTATCCTTCCAGACATTTTTTCATTATCTTAGTTTTTCCATGAGATTGAGGATGATAAAATGATCTATGAGCCAATTGAGTACCCAAAAATGTCCATTGAAGATGGGATCTCTATCACTTACAATAATATTTGGGCTTCCATGTAGCTTTTGAACTGTCTCCATGAATGCAGTAGCGACTGTACTAGAATTGAAAGGATGAGAGAGTGCACAAAAGTGTGTGTACTTGGTAAGTCTATCAACAATCACCATTATGACACTCTTTCCTTCAGACTTCGGTAAGCTTGTGATGAAATCCATGGAAACCTCCTCCCAGCATTGACATGGAATGGATAATGGTTGTAAAATACCTAGAGTCTTAATTTTTTCCACCTTATTTTTTTGGCAAACCAAACATTCTACCAAAAACCTTTGAACATCAATTTTAAGGCCATCCCAAAAAAATTTCCTCTTGACCATGTGATAGGTTTTCAAAAATCATGAATTCCCTCCTACCAGAGAGGTGTGCAATTCCAAAAGTAACTTTTGTTTGAGTTGGGAGTTCTTACATAAATATAAGTGATATTTTTACCATAGTGAATCATTTTTCCATGTAAATGTATTAGATGCACTGGAATCCTACTGCAACATTTGAATGAGAATCCACACTTCTTCGTCATTCTTCCATTCATGCCTTTCTTATGTTATCCACTCAGGTTGGATGATAGAGATAGAATAGATAAATTCCTCAACATCTTCATCCTTTATTGAGAGTGCATCTGCCACAACATTTTGCTTCCCTTATTTTTATATGATTTCAAAGTCATAACCCAACATCTTGGTCACCCAATTTTGTTTCTCTTCTAAATATAGTCCTTGTTCCAAGAAGTATTTAAGACTATCATGATATGTTTTGACCTTGAAGTGCCTACCTATTAGGTAAGGGTGCCATTGCTTCAATTCATGTAGTATTGCCATCATTTCCTTCTCATAAATGGGTTTGTGTAAGTCCTTTCCCTTGAGTGGATGACTTTCAAAAGAAAGGGGCATTCCTTATTTCATTAGAACAACACCAATGCCATATCCCAAGGCGTCACATTCCATAATAAAGGTTTTTGTGAAGTTTGGTGTGGTCAAGACAAGAGCTTTGCACATTGCCTCTTTAAGTTGTTCAAAATATTGATTTTCCTATGGAGTCCATGAAAATGTATCCTTCTTTGTTAATGCGGTTAAAGGTGATGTTATTCTTCCATAGTTCCAAACACACTCGTGGTTGTAACCTGTCAAACCCAAAAATTCTCTTAGATTCTTCAATGTTTTGGGAATCGACCAATCCATCATGGCTTTAATCTTGTCAGGGTCTACCTTGACACCTTCATGAGATACAATATGACCCAAATACTCTACCTCCTTCACCCCAAAGAAACATTTGGATGGTTTGGCATATAGATGTTGCTCCTTTAGTAGTTGTAGCTCCCTATCAACATGTTGAATATGATCTTCACAAGACTTTCTATAGATTAGCATATCATAAAAAAATACTAACAAAAAATTTCAAAGGAAGGGATTGATAATGGAATTCATCAACTCTTGGAATGTGGACGGTGCATTCGTAAGGCCAAAAGGCATGACCAAAAATTCATAATGGCCTTCATGAGTTCTGAATTTTGTTTTTGGTATATCTTCTTCCTTCATTCTAATCTGATGGTACCCTGAACGAAGATCCAACTTTGTGAAGTAGATATCTCCATGTAGTTCATCTAACAATTCATCAATGATGGGAATGGGAAACTTATCTTTAATGGTGATCTTGTTGAGCTATCTATAATATGGATACATATGCCATGAACACTCTTTCTTGAGTACCATTACCACCGATGCAGAGTAAAAAATTTGGCTAGGTCTAATAATGCCAACCTCTAACATTTCTTCAACCATACGCTCAATTTCACTCTTTTGTGCATACGGGTATCTGTAAGGCCTGATGTTAGGAGGAACACTCCCATGAATTAAGTGAATAAAATTATCATGATCGAGGGTGGGTGGACTACCTATGGAAGTATCTTCAAATACTTTGGAATGCTCATCAATGATCCCTTGGAGATCTAGGGGAATATATGGCTTAGATGTTTGAACATCTAGTGAGCATAGTTGTACAATTACAACCTGATGCCTCTTTTTCAATAATTTTTTCATGCCATTAGAGATTACCACCTTATTGGGTTTCACTGTGATACCCCTTACTCAAATTCCTTTCCTCAAAGAAAATTTCATGAAAAGTTCTTGAAAATTAAGAGCAATTGTTCCCAATGATTATAACCATTGGACCCCTAGTACGACATCAACACCACCCATAGGTATTGAAATCATCGGAATATTCATTACATATTCCCCCATAGCAAGATTGATATTATTGCATTTTCCTGAAAAATTTATAGTTCCTCCATTTGCAATCATTACTTGAAACTATGGAGCTGAATATATAAATCAATTAGCACTATTACCTTTTTATTTTTGATATATCCTTTGATCTTAAGGGTCTGAGGAGTTCTAATCCCAGAAAATGCATGACATGATATGGTGGGATTCATCTCTTCAGAAGAAACCTCTTCTACATCTTCATCTTGAGATGGTTCTTGTTCTTGATCTTGTTCTTCTTTCTCTTCACAATCTATGTAGAATAATTTCTTCTCACCACACTTATGTCCCTTACTTTACTTGTTGTCACAATTAAAGCATAAAACTTTTTCTTTTCTTTCCTCCAATTTTTTAGGTGTCAACCTTGTAGGTTGAGGTGGTTTAGAGGAATGAACATTTTTCTCTCGATAGATGTTAGGTGTTGGGAACAAACCGATTTTGAGGAAGAATCCAATTTTGGAAAGAAAATATTAAATTAGAAAAATATAGTCGGAAGGAAAAGCAACATGTGTGAGGGAAAGCCACATGCGATGGAGGAAAGCATGCAAGGCACGCATGCAGGAAAACCTAACCACATTAGGGTTAGGGTTTTTGTAAGAGATTGTAATGGTTGATAAGCCAAAAATAAGTATAAATAAGTACTTAGGAGGTCTAGGTCAGGGGTTCCAGAAGGTTAGAGAACATTTTTTTTTCTTGGCTAGGAGAATGACTATAAGATATGAAGCCTTTTTTCAAGTTGTTGAGTTGTAGGAGAGTCAATTAACTAGATCCCTAGGGCTAGATCACAGGCCGAGGAGCATGGTGATATCTAGTCAGTCTCACAGGGGTTGTGGAACCTGGTTTGTGATTGTATGATCATAAACTATAGTGCATGTGGTGCCATATATTACAGAACCATAATAAAAGAGCCTAAGAGCTGGATCTTTGTGGACCTAGCCCAAGAGGGGGTGAACCACTATAACACCGGTGTTATGTGTGGTGATTGATTTCATTTTTACCTTTTATAAGTAGTTATACTATGAATGGATGAATGGATAATTCTGTGAGATCTGTTAGAATGCATGCATAGACTGATCCGGATTTATGTAGGAATACAATGAAATACATAAATACACATAAATGCAGAGATGCAGCGGAAATAAGATTTCATTTCATTAATAACAAATGACTGAAATATGCTTACAGATAGAATGAAAATAAACTAGCTAGGGCGTTGGTAGCTTATCTCTGAGAAGAGATGTGGCAGCTATTGGCCTATGAACTATGTTACAATGAGGCTCGAAGGCCTATTATTATTGAGAAACAATGGAAAACCCTAAACATCCAAAGACCTAACCCTAGGAGATGAAACACCAAGACTATGGGCCCCGTTTGGGTAAGTTGGTACATCAACTTCCCGGGGACGTAACTTTGGCATACGATCTTCGTTTGATGCGTTCCATACATCGTTAGAAATATCTATTCGAGGACTACAACTTTTTGGTGAGAAATATTGATCTACGATCCATGTTGCTCCCCGTTTTCCAAAAAAAACATCGTTTAGGGCCTCAAAACAGCTCTGGAAGTTCAGGACCCGAAAAACTGCTAAAAATAGTAAATTGTGCGAAAACTGAAAACCTGAAAGAAGCAATGGTGGGGGTCCAAGTGGAATAGGTGGGTGGCCACCAATATCCACCTAGATCATTCCTCCACCCTTAGGAAGCAATGGTCCCCATTACGTTGAGTTCCTCCATGAGATGAGGAAACTTATGTTGAACTTGGTCCCTAGTGAGCCACTTGCCTTGGTGAAGGAGTTGGCCTACTTTGACAACTCGATATAGTAGTATCCTTTGTTTTTGAGTGTGATTTATCTGTGTATCCATGATCTGATCAGTTCTGGCTTGTTGCATGCATTTTGGATTTAACTCTATTGGTGTGAGATGTTCTGCCATGTCGAATGTGTTTAGTAGAGGTGGAAAGTAGGGCCGAAGGTGGTCCACATTGAACACTGGGTGCAGACCAAGGAATGGTGGAATGTTGAGCTCAAAGGAATTTTACCCTATAGCCTTGGTGAGGGTGTACAACCCATATCAGAGCGGACGAAGCTTTCGGTGGGGTCCAGCGAGGTGCTCCTTTTGCAAATGCAACCACACTTTGTCGCCCACCTGGAAGTTGTGTTGTACCCAATGTTGATCATGTCGTTTCTTGTACTTAGCATTGGCTTTGTCCAAGATGTCATGAACCTATTGGTGGATGTGTTGAATGTGCTCAATGAATTTGTTTTCCTTGTCAGCCTCAAACTGGACATGAGTTGAATGTTTCTGAGTAGCCACAAATGGCATGGCTATGTCAATGGGACATAGTGGCTTGAATCCCAAGCCCACTTGAAAGGGGTTGTGGCTGGTTGAGCTATGGAGAGCCTATTTGTAGCTGTGTTGTACATAGGGGAGGCTCTCATCCCATGTGTGTGGATGCTTTGAATTGTACATGCACAGAATGTGTACAATCATCCGGTTGACGACCTCTGTCTGGCCATCAGTTTGTGGGTGGAAAGCTATGGACTTGGTGAGCTTAGTGTCCAACATCGACCAAAGGTTGGACAAAAATGTACTGAGGAACCTACTGTCCCGATCTAAGATGATAGACTATGGGATCCCAAAGTGTACCCACACTTGTTCAAATAAGAGTTTAGCAGTGGCTTCTGCTGTGATATTCTTCTTGCAAGCCATCATAATGGACATCTTCGAGAATCAATCGATGACCACAAAAACACATTCATTTCCATGCTTAGTGGAAGGAAGGCCTAACATGTAATCCATAGAGATGGATTCCCAAGGTCGACTGGTCGTAGGAAGTGGATTCTAGAGGCCTTGCTTCTTGATGGTCGGTTTGGCAATGGTGCAAGCAGTGCAGGACTTGATGTACTTCCTGACATCTTGTCGAAGGTTCGGCCAAGAGAAATACTTTTGCAGTACTGCCACAGTTTTCTCGACCCCGAAATGCCTAGCGACCCGACTGTAGTGTTCCTCCCAAATCATCTTGGCACGCTCACTTAAAGGAACACAAAGGTGTCCCAGGTGACAAAGCAGGGCATCCTAGAGGTGAAAATTGGGAACTTGCTTACCCTCAAAGAGTGTATTGTATGTGTGGCTGAATTCTGGATCATTTGTGTAGAGAAGCAGCCAATCGGAAGTCTCGTGCCCACAAGAGTTGAGCATAGTGGTTAGCGCCACGATGGGTGGTCGACTGAGGTAGTCTACAACATTATTGGTGCTGCCTTTTTTGTACTTAATGTTCAAATGAAACTATTACAGGTATGTGGACCACTTCTGATGGCGATCATTCTGAAACTTCTCTTGTGTCTGTATGAACTGCAGGGGTCGGTGGTCTGTGTGGATGATCGTTTCCTTTCCCAAAATGTAATGCTTCCATTGTCGACAAGCCTGCACAATGGAATACAATTCTTTGTCATAAGTGGGATACTTTCGGACTGTGTCAGAAAGTGTCTCACTGTGATATGCCACTAGATGCCCTGTTGAGTAAGGATTGCCCCAATAGCATAGTCAGAGGCATCTGTCTCAATCTCAAATGGTTGTTGCAAGTATGGTAATGTGCGCACTGGTGCAGAGTAGAGGTGATGCTTCAACTCCCCGAACGCCTTCTGTTGAGATTCATACCAAAATAATTTTCCTTTAGCTCTTCCCTTGGTGACTTGACTCAAGGCCCAAGTGATATGAAAGAATCCCAACACAAACCTGCGATAGAAATTGGTAAGACCTAAAAAGATACGGAGCTCTGTTAGGGTGGGTGGGTTGGCCAATCCTGAATGACTTGGATCTTTGCTGGATCCACATGCACCCCCCACTCATCAATAATGTATCCCAGATACTAAACCTGGGTCATGCCAAAAGTGCATTTCTCCAAATTGGCACACAACTTGTGTTGCCGCAGTGTTTGGAGGACCTGTCGGATGTGCTAGAGGTGCTCTTCCCAAGTCTAGCTAAAGATCAGAATGTCATCCAAGTACACCACTACAAATGAGTTGGTGAATGGCCAGAGGATGTCTTCCATTAGCCTCATGAAGTTTGCAGGGGCATTCGTCAAGCTGAAAGGCATGACCAACCATTCGAAAAGGCCCTCCTTGGATTTAAATGCAATCTTCCACACATCAGAGGGTTCGATTGGTACCTAGTGATACCTAGACTTCAAGTCGATCTTGCTGAAATATTTCACCCCCTTGAGTTGGTCTAGAAGGTCATCGATCCATGGGATCGGGTACCTATTCTGGACAGTGATCTTGTTCAATGCCCGATAGTTAATGCAGAGTCTCCAAGTCCCATCCTTCTTCTACACCAACATGATCAGGATTCCATAGGGAGATGAACTCGGCCAGATGTGACCTTTCTACAACAGCTCCTGAATCTGCCTCTTGATTTCGTCATTCTCCAGAATAGAGCATCGATAGATGGGTCCATTGGGCAGCGGAGCACCTGGGGTTAGATCGATGGGGTGATTGACCTGGAAGTGTAGAGGCACCTTTGCGGGGGAGGTGAAGATGTCCTCGTACTCCTCTATGACCTTATCCATCTATTTTTCTCATGCAGTGGGGCCCTATCTGGAGGTCATGGCCACAGTCTTCCTCTTTCCCTGAGGGTGGATCATCAGGAAAATAAATTTCCTGGTTTTGGAAATGAGCTTACTGCATTGTTTTGTAGTAACCAAAGAGATGGTGGTAGGCAGTGCTATCTCTGGTATCTTGTACAGATTATTTCCCAAAGTGATAATAACAACACGAGGCTTAGAATCATACACAACATGTCGCTTCCACAAGTACGATTGGCCTAATAATACATCAGAAACATCAAGAGGAGAAATGTCACATAATACCTCATCCGTGAAGGGCTTGATGTTGTAGGGAAGGCAACATTATTGACTGACGCAGAGGTCCCATCCTTGGTGCAACCACCCGATGGTGTATGGTTGTGGGTGTGTTGTGGTCGGCAAGCCTGGTCGCTTCATGACCTCTACCAAGATGAGGTTCTTCTAGCTCCCACTGTCGATAATGAACTACAATGGGGAACCCTTTACCCACATCTTGGAATGGAAGAGACACTTTTCCTCCTCTGGATCTTCGGGTTCCTCCTTCTGGATCTCCATGGTGGCAACGGTGGTGTTGGGCTCCACATCAATAATATGCTTCCCCCTATCATTCCCCTTGTCAGGTTTTGATTTAGAGTCGGAGCATGCATCTAATTCAGAAGCCTTCAACTCGGCTACCAATGACTGCTTGGCCCGACACTCACTTGTGTTGTGAGTAGAACTCTTATGGAACTCACACCACTTCCATGTGTCCTTTTTTGTCTTCGTGGTGTTGTTCTTTTCTTGTGGCTTTGGCAAGTTGTCCTGGGCTGCCCCACCTTGGCTTGGTCCTTTGTTCTGTAGTTTGGGGTTACCTTTCCCTTGCTTCTGATTTGCAGACCCAAAGTCTCACCTCTTCTGTTTGAACTTCTGCTCAATCTTGGCAGCATATCGATATGCCACACCAAGCGAGGAGATGTCAAGGAACTCTATTTCCTCCTGAATGTATCTATGCAGACAAATGTGGTACTTTAACACCAAATGTTTCTCTGAATCTTTGATACCCAACTTTGTGCATAGGGTATGAAACAAATTCGTCACCTCATGCACATCTTGGTCCCTTTTCTACCACAGCGTAGTCCATTGTATTTATTTGTCCTCATAGCTCCCCACGAGATAATATTTTTCCTTGATGGCATCTCGAAAAGAATTCCAAGTGGGTGCGGCTGAGAACATAGAGGATTCTCCCTCGTCCTGTTGCTCTGAGTAGGTTTCCCACTAGTCCTTGACATGGGGGATAGCTTTGATGAGTGCGAAAAAAATCTTTTCTCGGTCGGAAAAGTCATGAATCGAGAAATATCCTTCTAACAGATTCAACCATATATCTACGACATCTGCATCTATTTGGCCCTCAAATATGGGAATGTCAAAGTTTACTTGTACCTTAAAAATAGTGGCGCCTCCAGAGTGGCTGTTGGATGTCGATGCACCGCCAGTGGGAATCCGTTGAAGAATCTGGGCAAAGTTGTCCATCATCGCGTTGCTTTGTTTCTTGAGGGCCTCCTCGAGAAACATTTTGATAGGATCTCCTACTCCCTCATCTTTCTTTTCTTCCCCCATGGGCAGTCGTCGGGGTTTGTGAGGCTGATCTTCCAAAGGTTCAACCAAATTGAGCCCCAACTCCTTATACCCCGACCTCATTGGGGACATGCAAAGAAGGATCAAGAATGAGCAGACCGTTCTTATACCATTGATCCAGATTTATGTAGGAACACAATGAAATACAAAAATACACATAAACGCAGAGATGTAATGGAAATAAGACTTCATTTCCTTAATAACAAATGACTGAAATATGCTTACAGACAGAATGGAAATAAACTATGTTAAGGTCCTAACCTGCACATAGGTAGATCAATGTATTCGGATGTAATAAAGGTCAATATTAATAAGACCTTTCAATAAAATAGAATAAGGTGGATGTAAGAAGACCTAATAGAAGCTTCCACTTCTAGAAGGATCTTCCTCTAGATTCTTCTCTTAATAGACATATTTAGTATAAATAAGAGTCGAGGGTATGAAAACCCTAGCTGGGAGATTATTGTAACAGAGCAGTGCTCGACTGGAGGTTGCCCCCTCGAAGAGGCCTGTGAACATTGCTTTCTGAATCAAAGTGCTTTTCTATTGCTATTTCTCATATTATTTCTATGTATTGTGAAGATTATGCTGGATATTTTACTGTTATTCTGCCATTTCTAGCATTTTATCTCTGTTCTGCATATTTTATATATCTGGTATCTTGCAAGTGGTATCAGAGCACTTTCCTTGGCAGAAATTGTGGGTTATTTTTTTTCCAGGGTAGAGACGTATTATGGTGTCTTTAAGCCACAGAGATATGTCATTACGCGCATAAACCCATGGTTGTGGGATTCATACACGCAGGAAATACAAGTGGTTCTTAAGTGCACATCTGTTGGCCACCCTTGTAACCCCTGTTGGTACCCCTTCGAGTGGTAGCGCATCAGACAGCACCTGTGTACGGATCGACCTAGATTTCCTGAAGCCCTCTTTAGATAAACCTATCGGCCGCCGGACTGATATAGTGTCACCGAGAACAGCACTCAGGAAGATACTCTCTAGTACCTGGGTAGTCGGGTAGTACGGATAAGGGTACGGTCTATCCTCCTTAGTTAGTGCCCTGAGATATTGGGCCGATTACTACTGTTGGACTCTGCACATATATCAGAGAGCTATAGCACAGGGAAAACCCTTGTCTGTAGAACCCTTGAATACCTAACCCTTGGGGAACATAAACAACAACATAAACAAATTAAACCGGCAAGATCTATTGATTCACATCTGTGTTTGAGTTGCTAAGTAAATACTTGCTGGTTCAGAATTTGGGGATTTCAGCACTGCAGCATTCTTCAAACCAAAGCATAACCCCGCAGCTGTAAAAATAAAAAAAAAGGTCTGGAAATTTTTTCACCATTATTTGAGACCTATTCCATTAGATTCATCTCATCTCCCTTATCATTTTCATCCATATCATTTTTCTGCGAAAATTTCTGACCCTGCCCACTCCCTTTTCAGTCACCCATTTTTTTCCCCATTAGTTGAGACCTATTCCATTAGATTCATCTCTTCTCCATTATCACTTTCATCCATATCATTTTTCTGCAAAAATTTCTGACCCCGCCTGCGCCCTTTTCAGTTCACCCATCATCATGGCCCATACCCGTAACCAAGAACTGGAGTCTCGCTTCAACACCCTGCAATCTAGTTTACTTGAGACCCAACAAGAAGTGCAACAACTCAGTGCTACTATTGCCTCACATGATGCCTCCATGAATGCATCCGTAAATGTAGTCGTGCAGTCCACAATGGCGGAATTCAAACATGAACTGACCATCCAGCTGGAATCTGTCTTTGAATCACTCTGCACCAAACTCAAGCTCCCTATCGATGACTCTTTTCCTGAGGCACATAAAAAAACTGAAGGTGAAACTTCTTCCCATTCCTTTCAACCCCATCACTTTCAAAGGGACATACGCCTTCCGCGGGTGGATGTAACCAAATTTGATGGCTCGGACCCCACTGGTTGGGTCACACAAATGGAACATTATTTCTCTCTCTACAACATTACAGATGACTTGGCCAAACTCTGGTATGGTGTTCTCCATCTCGATCAAGAACATTGGCAATGGTGGCAATGGAGAAAAACTTCTCGTCAAGGGTATATTGCTTGGACCCAATTTGTTGCTGAGCTTTATGAATGCTTTGACACTGACACCAACCATTTGAGATGTTTGACAAAATTGAAGCAATCCGGCACAGTAGAAGACTTCATAACTGCATTTGAGCATCTGGCTTTTCGAACAGAGGGCATGACTGATACTTTCTTTCGAGAGTGTTTTATCAGTGGCCTCAAAGATGAGATTCGGGCCCATGTCCTCATGGCTCGACCCACGACTTGGGTGGAGGCTACCAAAAAGGCTAAAGAAGCACAACAAATTGTTTCCTCTCAAAACCGTAAGCCTTCCTTTATCCCGCGCCCTAAACCAGTAAACCCCACTACTCCCTCAGCTCCATTAAAAATCCAAAAATTGACCAGGGATGAAATGGCTGAACACCAACTCAAAGGCCTCTGTTATAATTGTGATGACAAATATTTCCTAGGCCACAACTGTAAGGAACAAAATCTCTTTATGGCCATCTCTGAAGATATTCAGGAAGAATATGTTGACAACACCCCTCTGCCCGAGTCACCAGAAATTTTTGACATAACCCCTCCCTCTGACCCTCCGGAAGAGGAACCCATCATTTCCCTCAATGCTCTCACTGGATTCTCTGCCCCCCAAACTCTCAAGCTAATCGGTTACATCAAGCACCGAAAGGTCATCATCTTGGTTGATAGTGGAAGCACCCACAATTTTATTCATCACCGCATCGCCCAAGAAACCCATTGCTATATCCATGCTATCAATAATTTCCAAATCATGATTTCCAATGGTGGCTCTATGAAATGTGGCGGGCACTGTGAAAATGTGCGTCTCCAAATAGGTGACTACCATCTCAAATCCCATATGTTTGCTATTGACATGGGAGGTTGCGACATTGTGTTGGGTGCCGAATGGCTCAGAACCTTGGGTCCCATTCTCATGGACTTTCAGAATTTAACCATGCAATTTGACCAAGGCAGCCACAAACATAAATTTCAAGGCATCACTGCAGGTTCTCCTGAAATCATCAGTTCTCATCGCATGGAAAAATTGCTCAAAAAAGGTCATTCGGGTGTCATAGCCCAACTCCACGCCATACAAGCTACAGAGATCCCACCCGTGCCCTAAGACCTCCAAGCCCTCCTTTCTAAACATCAAACAGTCTTCTCCACTCCCAAAGGACTCCCTCCTTCCCATGGTGTCCATGATCATTCCATTCCCCTTGTCCCAGGAAGCCTTCCCCCCAACATACGTCCATATCGCCACCCCTTTGCACAAAAGAATGAAATTGAAAAAATGGTCCAGGAACTCCTTATTGCCGGAGTCATCCGTCCTAGTATGAGCCCTTACTCCTCTCCAATCATCATGGTACTAAAGAAATAAGGTTCTTGGCGAATGTGTCTTGACTTTCGTGCTCTCAATAAACTCACCATCAAAGACAAATTTCCCATTCCTGTCATTGATGACCTCCTGGATGAACTGAGTGGTGCCCAATTCTTCACCAAACTTGATCTTTGCTCGGGCTATCACCAGATCCGTATGAAAGAGTCCAACATTTCCAAGATGGCCTTTCGCACTCATGAGGGCCACTACGATTTTTTGGCCATGCCCTTTGGTTTGTGTAACGCCCCCTCCACCTTTCAGAGCCTCATGAACCATGTCTTCCACCCTTTTCTCCGTCATTTTGTCTTAGTTTTCTTTGATGATATACTCATATATAGAAAGACATGGACAGACCATCTGACTCATGTGGATCAAGTTCTCAGCCTACTCTCTCAGCACCATCTTTTCCTGAAACAGTCCAAATGTTGTTTTGGTGCATCCGAAGTAGAATACTTGGGTCATCTAGTGGGCAAGGATGGCGTCAGGTTGGACTCGAAAAAGATTGAAGCTATGCAAGATTGGCCGCACCCTAAGACTCTCAAAAGCTTGCGTGGATTTTTGGGCCTCACAGGGTATTATCGCAAGCTCGTCAAGAACTATGGAAAGATTGCAGCGGCTCTCACGACTCTCCTTAAAAAGAACTCTTTCACTTGAACCCCCGCAGCTGCTCAAACTTTTCAAACTTTGAAGATGGCCATGTGCACCACTTCGGTTCTGGCCCTTCCCGACTTCACAAAGACATTTATGTTGGAATGCGACGCCTCAAGGAAAGGAATTGGTGCTATCCTTATGCAAGAGGGTTGACCTTTGGCCTTCACTAGAAAACAACTGTCTGAAAAGAATCTGGGAAAACCCATTTATGAAAAAGAAATGTTGGCGATTCTGCATGCCATTGAACTATGGTGTCCTTATCTCTTGGGGCAACGATTCCAAATTAAGACAGACCATCAAAGCCTGAAGTACTTTCTGGAACAACGCATCTCCTCCCAAGAGAAACAAAAACGGGTCACTAAGCTCTTTGGATATGATTATGAGATCATTTACAAGAAGGGAAAAGACAATCTCGTGGCGGATGCACTGTCTAGAAAATATGAAGACGAAGGATCCCTTTTTTCTCTTTCCTTCATTGTACCTGATTGGCTGCAATCTGTGCACCAGGAATGGCTGCAAGACCCCAAAAGTTCGCATCTGATCTAGCAACTGCAAAAAAAGGCGCAGGCTCCCCCGGGGTACTCCTGGCTTCAGGATGAGCTTCGATACAAAGGTCACTTGTATTTAACTAAACAATCCAAGCTCAAATCCATGGTACTTTCTGAGCTTCATGCTACACCCACAACGGGGCACTCAGGGTTCACCAAAACATATGACCGAGTTAAACACTCTTTTTTCTGGGAGGGTATGAAACAAGACATCCGTAAGTTTGTGGCTGAATGTGAGGTATGTCAACACAACAAGGGAGAAACAGTCAAATCTCCAGGCACCCTCCAACCGCTTTCGATTCCCCCTGCTATTTGGA
>ML779999.1:569149-590866 GCA_009831015.1 Picea engelmannii
TTTTCATGGATCAGGTCTTCAAGCTTCATGGCATGCCAAACTCTATTGTTTCTGATCGAGACCCAACTTTCACAAGCAATTTTTGGCAAGAACTCTTTAAGCTACAAGGCACACAATTGCATCTCAGCTCAGCTTATCATCCCTAGACAGATGGTCAAACGGAAGTCGTCAACAAGTGTTTGGAAACATATCTGAGGTGCTTTGCCTCTGAAAAACAAAACCAGTGGGCTCAATGGTTACCCCTTGCCGAATGGTGGTACAACACTACATACCATACAGCCACTCACATGACTCCTTTTGAAGCAGTGTATGGACAGAAGCCGCCGTCAGTTCTCTCATATTTACTGAGTACCTCGAAGGCCCAGGCGGTTGACCAAACACTTATAGTCTGAGAGGATATCCTTCGTACCCTTAAAGAGAACTTGGTCATGGCCCAGAATAGAATCAAGAAGCAAGTAGATCAAGGTCGCTCGGAATGTCAATTTGTTGAAGGGGATCAGGTGTTTCTGTGACTGCAACCATATAAGAAAACTTCCCTCAAGGCCGAGCAGTGTCAGAAGCTAGCACCCAAATTTTATGGCCCTTACACAGTTCTCAAGCATGTGGGACAAGTCGCATATCAGTTAGCTCTACCCAGTTAGTCGAAGCTACATCCTGTTTTTCATGTTTCATGCTTGAAGAAGGTGATTAGAACCAGGTGCCAAATTCAAACCAACCTTCCAAAGTTAGCTGAAGAAGGATCCATTTGGCTACAACCAGAAGCAATTTTGGACCAGAGGGAGTGTTGCCTGCGTCAGAGAACCATCAAGGAAGTGCTAGTACAGTGGAAAGATATGACTCCAGCAGATGCCACTTGGGAACCAGCTACAATTCTGCAGCAGTTTCCACATCTCAAGCCTTCAGGACAAGGCTGTTTTTAAGGGGGCAGACATGTTAAGGTCTTAACCCGCACATAGGTAGATCAATGTATTTGGATGTAATAAAGTTCAATATTAATAAGACCTTTCAATAAAATAGAATAAGGCGAATGTAAGAATACCTAATAGAAGCTTCCACTTCTAGAAGGATCTTCCTCTAGATGCTTCTCTTAATAGACATATTTAGTATAAATAAGAGTCGAGGGTATGAAAACCCTAGATGGGAGATTATTGTAACAGAGCACTGCTCGACTGGAGGTTGCCCCCTTGAAGAGGCCTGTGAACATTGCTTTCTGAATCAAAGTTCTTTTCTATTGCTATTTCACATATTATTTCTGTGTATTGTGAAGATTATGCTGGATATTTTACTGTTATTCTTCCATTTCTAGCATTTTATCTCTGTTCTGCATATTTTATATATCTGGTATCTTTCAAACTAGCTAGGGCGCTGGTAGCTTATCTCTGAGAAGAGATGTGGCGGCTACTGGCCTCTGAACTATGTTACAATGAGGCTCGAAGGCCTATTATTATTGAGAAACAATGGAAAACCATAAACATCCAAAGACCTAACCCTAGGAGATGAAATGCCAAGACTATGGGCCCCGTTTGGGTAAGTTGGTACATCAACTTCCTGGGGACGTAACTTTGGCATACGATCTTCGTTTGATGTGTTCCATACCTCGTTAGAATGATCTATCTGAGGACTACGACTTTTGGGTGAGAAACATGATCTATAATCCATGTTGCTCTCCGTTGTCCCAAAAAACATCATTTAAGGCCTCAAAACGACTCCAGAAGTTCAGGACCCAAAAAACTGCTAAAAATAGTAAACTGTGCGGAAATTGAAAAATTGAAAGAAGCAATGGTGGGGGTCCAAGTGGAATAGGTGGGTGGCCACCAATATCCACCTGGATCATAGACTTAGTAGGTGAATGAATAGTAAGAAGAATAGAAATAACAACCAGATAAAGGCCTAAGAGGATGAAATGCAATCATGTATCCCCACTCTTTCCTAGACTGCAAGCATATGAGCATTGTAGACACCCATAGAACTATCTCTAGTGAGACTGTGCCGGACACTATGTGTGTTGTGTTGCCTTCTGGTTTACCAGGAGGGATGATAGTTCTAGAGGAATTTGTTGGAAGCTTGTTCAGATATGAAGTTGGGTCAGCCCAAGAATTAGTTAGAAAAGTAGATCAACTAACAAATGGTTCCGTCCTATTGGGCGCAAGCAAATTTTGAGGAAGAATCCAATTTCGGAAATAAAAGCTTAAATTAGAAAAATACAGCTGGAAGGAAAAGAAACACATGCGAGGGAAAGTCACATGAAAAGGAGGAAATCATGCAAGGTGCACATACAGGAAAACCTAACCACATCAGGGTTAGGGTTTTTGTAAGAGATTGTAATGGTTGATAAGCCAAAAAAAAGTATAAATAAGTACCTAGGAGGTCTAGGTCAGGGGTTCCAGAAGGTTAGAGAACATTTTTTTTCTTGGATAGGAGAATGACTTTAAGATCTGAGGCTTTTTTTAAGTTGTTGAGTTATAGGAGAGTCAAGTAACTAGATACAGAAGGGTAGATCACAAGCTGAGGATCCTGGTGCAATCTAGTTATCCTCACAGGGGTTGTGGACCCTGGTTTGTGATTGCATGATCAGAAACTGTAGTGCGTGTGACACCATATATTACAGAACCATAATAAAAGAGCCTAAGAGACAGATCTTTGTGGACATATCCCAGGAGGGGGTGAACCACGGTAACACCTATGTTATGTGTGAACCACGGTAACACCTTCTATAAGTAGTTAGACTATGAATGGATGAATGGATAATTTTGTGAGATCTGTTATATGTTAGATCTATTAGAATGCATGCATAGAATTAGAAGGTGAATGAATATTAAAAATAATATAAATAAAAACTAGATCAAGGCATAAGAGGATGAAATGCAATCCCATGTCTCCACTCTTTCCTAGACTACAAGGATCTGAGCATTACAGTCACCCACAGAACTATCTCAGGTGAGACTGCACAGTACACTCTGTGTGTTGTGTTTCCTTCTCATTTACCAGGAGGGTCGATGTTGGGTATGTGTTATATTCTTTGCATGTGTGTGTGTCGGCGTGTTAGATTCGAAAACTGCTTCTAACGATCTGTGCATGCCGTGTGCATCGGGCACTTCCTAGGGGGGTCCCAGGGGGGGGCAGGTATTGGGTTGGTATTTTTAGCGGTTTTCTAAATTAATCTGGGATTAAGGGATTAGGCATTTGGTATCTACATAATACCTAAAAACATTGTATATATATTGTATGGTGAATGATGAAATTAATACAATAAAGAGTTGAAAGGTTTTCTCCCGGTTAAGGGTTTCCGATATAAATCTCTGTGTACTATATGTATGAGCCATTGATTAATTTTTGTTTTTCTTAAGAATATATATTCATTACTTTAATTCACAGGTTAAAAATTTCATGTGGTATCAGAGCTCTTTTTTGGCTTCAGAGGGACGCCTTTGTTGCTGAAGGTTTGGCTCGGTCTTGATAGATCAAGTTTATATTGGGTCTGTGATAAACCTAGGTTTAATGGGATATTTTGCAGTGGAGATTCAAGTGTAGAAAGAGGAATGTCAATCTCTTCTAGAATCGAGATAGAGAAGTTCAATGGTAAAAACATTGAGCTATGGAAGCTCAAGATGGAGGACCTTCTTGTAGACAAAGAACAATGGATCTTTGTGGATTCTGGTACACAACCTACTGGTATGTAGCCTACTGGCACACAGTCGACTGGTATACAACCTACTAGTACACCACCTACTGGTATGTCAAAGGAAGATTGGGAGAAGTTGGGCATAAGAGCAAGGAGTACTATTCGACTCTACCTAGAAGATTCGGTGTTGTTGTATGTCTTGGGAGAATCTACAACCAGGGAACTATGGGATAAGTTAGGGAATTTGTATCAATCAAAGTCCCTAGTAAACAAGTTGTTTCTTCAAAAGAAGTTGTATCATCTTAGGATGGAAGATGGAGATTCTGTGACAGAATATATAAATGCCTTTAATACTTTGGTAAGTCAACTCGTCTATGTTAATATTACGATTGCAGAAGAAGATACGTGTATTAATTTGTTATGTTCTTTTCCAGACTCTTTGGATAATATGGTTGTAGAAATTGGTAGTACCACTCAATCTACATTGAAGTATGAGGATGTAGTTTCATCCTTGTTATTTGAAGAGATGAGGCAGAAAAGCATGGATGGTCATAGCACAGATGCTTTATATGTAAGAGGTCATACCCAAGATAGGAATCTTGGTAAGTCTTTGGGGGGGGGGATCTAAATCTACAGGTAGATCTAAGTCTCCAAGAAAATATTTGAGGAAATGTTGGAAGTGTGGTAAAATAGGGCATTATAAGAAAGATTTCAAGTCTAAGAAGGTTGATAAACCAAAGGGATCTGATAATACCTCTTCCACGGAGGAGAAAACCTCCACTGAAGAAGGAGGTGATGTTTACCTGGAATCTACAGGTACACATGTAGACCATGATGTATGGTTGATCGACTCAGGTGTGTCATACCATATGACCCCTCACAAGGAGTGGTTCTCTAAATATGAAAAATACGATGGTGGCGATGTATTCCTAGGATATGACTCGACAACCAAAATCATGGGACGTGGAAGGGTTAAGTTGCTGCTAAAAGATGGAAGGATTAGAAGTCTCCCCGGGGTTCTACACATTCCAAAACTAGCTAGGAGCCTAATATCTGTAAGCAAGTTGGATGATGCAGGAGTGGATACTATATTTGGAAAGGGGACTTGCAAGATGGTATGAGGAGAAATGGTGTTGATGAGGGGAGTTCAGTGTGGAACTTTGTACAAGTTGTTGGGAAGCACTTATACTAATGGGTCTAACAATTCTGTTGTCCTTGAGCAGGGAAATGAAGGAGACAAGACCAATATTTTCCCAGAAAAGAAGACCATGTTGTGGCATCAAAGAATGGGGATAATTGGAGAAAAGGGCCTTCGAACACTACACGGTAAAGGTATGGTTGAAGGTATGTCTAATTGCACCTTGGATTTTGATTTCTATGAACATTACATATATGGTAAACAAAATCGAGTAAGATTCCCATCTGGTGCTACAAGAGCAAAGGGGATCTTAGATTTGATACAAAGTGATGTGTTTGGACCTATTCCTGTTCCATCCCTAGGTAAATATGTGCATTATGTTTCATTCATAGATGATTTCTCAAGGAACACATGGATTTATTTTCTTAGAAAGAAATATGAGGTATTTGATAAATTTAAAGAGTTTAAGGCTCTGGTAGAAAATCAGACAGAGAAGAAAATAAAGGTATTGAGGACAAATAATGGTGGAGAATTCTACGGAAATGAATTCAAAGAATTCTGTAAGAAGTGTGGTATAGCAAGGCATAAGACTACATACACACCTCAACAGAATGGAGTTACAGAAAGGATGAACAAGACAACGATGGAAAAATCAAGGAGCATGTTCAACGATGTCGAGTTAGGACATGAATTCTAGGCAGAGGCAGTGGGTACAACATGTTACCTGGTCAATCGATCACCTTCATCAGCGTTGGATGATAAAACTCCACACGAGGTATGGACTAGAAAGAAACCCTCTCTTCAACATCTTAGAGTGTTTGGTTGTGACGCTTATGTATATGTTCCAAATGAAAATAGGAGTAAGCTGGATAAAAAGGTTGAAAAGTGTATCTTTATTGGTTATAAATATGGTGTGAAAGGTTATAAAATTTGGAACCCAAAAACCAAGAAGATTGTTTAAAGTTGAGATGTTGTTTTCAGAAAGGTAAAAGATGTTTCCAAACATGAATTCCTACCAAGGAAAGAAGAACCTGAGAAAATAGAACTTGAGTTGGATGATGCAAAATCTGAAATATCTGAAGAAGATGAAGTAAGAGAAGAAGAAGAATCTCATACCCAAGTATTGAGGAGATCAGTGAGAGAAAGAAGGAAATTAGAAAGGTATAGTCCACCTGATTTTCGTTCCAATTTTGCTTTATCTATTACTGATGATGATCCCAGAACTATCAAGGAAGTAGTGAATTCAGAGGATAGTAAACTATGGAAGAAGGCCATGCTTGAAGAAATGGATGCCTTGGATAAGAATGAGGCATGGGATATAGTTGAGTTTCCATCTGGAAGAAAATTTGTTGGTAGAAAATGGTTGTTTAAGAAGAATTTTAATGCAGAAGGTAAAGTGGAGAAATACAAAGCTCAGATAGTAGCAAAAGGTTATTCCCAGGTAGAGGGAATTGACTTTGGTGATATTTTTTCTCATGTTGCCAAGTTAACATCTATTAGATTTCTTTTATCTATTGTTTCTGCGTTTGATATTGAATTGGAATAGATGCATGTGAAGACAACATTCCTACATGGGGATCTAGAAGAAGAAATCTACATGAAGTAGCCAGAAGTCTTTGTAGTGAAGGGAAATAAAGAGCTGGTCTGTAAGCTAAAGAAGTCACTATATGGTCTGAAGCAATCACCTAAGATGTGGTACCAAAAGTTTGACACATACATCCTTGGATTGGGATTTGTGAGAAGCAGGGATGATCACTGTGTATATTCCAAGTAGGTTGGTAATCACTTCATTTATGTAGTGTTGTATGTTGATGACATATTGTTGGTAGGAAATAACATGGATGTTATCAATGAGGTGAAATCACAGTTATCCTCCAAATTTTACATGAAGGATCTCGGTGTTGCTAACTTCATTCTGGGAATGGAGATTAAAAGAGATCATGCAAACAAAAAACTATAGTTGAATCAAAGAAAATATGTTGAGATGATATTGCAGAAGTTTAATATGCACGGAAGTAAACCGGTCAAGGTTCCTATTCCTATAAGTGTAAATTTATCTGCAGATTAGTTTCCCAAGACACGAGAAGAAGAAGAGGACATGTCTCATGTTCTGTATGCCAATGCAGTTGCCAATTTGATGTATGCAATGGTCTGTACTAGACCGTACATTGCACATGCAGTGGGAGTTTTGAGCAGGTATATGTCAAAACCAGGGAAGGAGCATTAGACAATAGTAAAGAGGGTCTTCAGGTATTTGTGTGGCACTACCAATTATGGATTGTGCTACCAAGAAAGACCAGGATTGGACAAAATGGTGGACATACATGGCTTAGTTGATGCAGACTGGGTTGGAGATCTGGATCGCAAAAGATATACAAGTGGGTATGTGTTTAAGCTATTTGGAGGAGCAATCAGTCGGATGAGCAAAAGACAGAATGTAGTGGCACTCTCAACTACAGAAGCTAAATACATGGAAGCCACTCATGCAAGCAAGGAAGCAGTATGGTTACAGAGATTGTGTTCAGGTATTGGGTTGGTACAACAATAAGTGAGATTAGATTGTGACAGTCAGAGTGCAATCGTCCTGGCAAAGAACCCAACTTATCATTTGAAAACAAAGAATATTGATGTTCAGTATCACTTTGTGAGAGACATGGTTGAAGAAAAGAAGGTGTTGCTGGAAAAGGATGACACTTTGAAGAATGTTGCAGATTCATTGACAAAGTCTGTGAGCACAGAAAATTTCTCTTGGTGTAGAGTAACAATGGGAATTGTTGCCCTGGATTGTTGACTATATAATCATGTGGACCCCCAGATGCAAAGAAAACAACAAGTGGGAGAATGTTGGGTATGTGTTATATTCTTTGCATGTGTGTGTGTGGGCATGGTTTTTTCTATTTTTAGCGGTTTTCTAAATTAATCCCGGATTAAGGGATTAGGGTTTTGGTATTTACAAAATACCTAAAAAAATTGTATATATATTATATGGTGAATGGTGAAATTAATACAATAAAGAGTTGAAAGGTTTTCTCCCGGTTAAGGGTTTTTGGTATAAATATCTATGTACTATGTGTATGAGCCATTGATTAATTTTTGTTTTGCTTAAGAATCTATATGCATTGATTTACTTCACAGGTTAAAACTTTTAGCCGATAGTTCTAGAGGGCTTTGTTGGAAGTTTGTTAAGATATGAACCTGGGTTAGCCCAAGAGGTAGTTAGAGAAGTAGATCAACCAACATTAGGGGTGGTCCTTCTAATAGCCATAGCCATATTTTTACTTTCAACATTTCTTGCCACCCTGAATGCATTCTCCAACGATTTGGGCTCCTAAAGGAAAAGCTCATGTTGAATGTTATCCTTTAAAGTTCCTATGAAGAAATCAATCATGTGCTCATCTGGAATATCTGTTACCTTTATATTCAATCTTTGGAATTTCTTAATGTTCTCTGCAACTGAACCCTTTTGCTTGAGATTTATCAATTGGTTGAAGAAGGTATATCTCCTTGTATCTTCATAGCATGCTATCATTTCTTCTGTGAAAATTGTCCAAGTGACAAGTGATTTGTGAGAAAAAAGTGTTTGATACCACATAAATTGATTAGTTTCTAAATATAAGGATGCAATTCATACCTTTTGTATGTGTGGAACATCATGTAGATCAAAGAACTACTCCATCTGGAGTATCCATGTGATTGGATCCTTTCCATAAAACTTCCTCATATCGATCCTAGGAAAGTGGTTGGTCTTCAACCCAAAGCTGGAGTTTCTCCAGTATTGATTCATCTTCCTTGTGTCCTCATCATGAATTTCATGGGATACATTGTCACTTTCAGGTGGCCTATCTATTAGAAAGATTTTCAACCCTTCCATGATCTCCCCTTTTAATCCATCTATATTTAGTATCCATCATCGCTTCTAGATTAAATTCAGTTGAATCCATCATCCTTTGTAGTTCATCTTTTGTTACTTCCTTCTTTTGTAAATCATCTATGTCCTTGTGCATTTATTCACCTTCATCAAGAGTCCAAGTAGAATTGTTTGAGGGCTTATTTGGTGTAGAATTTCCCTTTTTTGGTGGCATGTTGGCCAAGTATCACTACAAGGTAGGAATTCCTAATTTTCTTAGGTAGATGTCCTCACAGACAAGGGAGTGTTAGGTGCTATAGCTCTTTGATATACATGCGGGGTCCAACAATAGTACTTGGCCCAATATCATGGGGAACTAACTAAGGATGCTTGACCATGCCCTTAGTTGTAGTATCTGACTACCCATGTGCTAGAGAGTGATCTCCCCAAGTGTTGTTCTCGGTGTACTATAGCAACAAGATGACCAAATGGTTTACCCAGCTGGTCTCAATATTCTAGTAGGTCTCTTGATATACGGTAGGTACATGGGAGCTCAAATATGTAGTAGTGTTGTCTAATGTACAACCGTTCGAAAGGGGCCTTCCGATATACTCTAGGTATGTGGAAGAACCATAGTGTCCCTGGCTTGTAGCAATGACAAGTAAGGATAGCTCCTCTGTTTAGAGATTCCAGAATACATATGTACCTAAAAATCCCTAAGATTCTCCCAATTGTATCTGATACTCATTTTATCCCACTTTATTCCACTTTTTTAATCACCCCAATTCAATCTTCTAGTCAAAAGATATGCAAATTTCCAAAAACAAATGCACATTTTAAAACCCTAATTTGGAGACTGTTCAGCTAGCTGATATTTCTTCTGTTGTCGCTCTGCAATTTTGGCCCTTCTAAGTCTAAAAATTTCCTCCTGAGGTAGCCTGATGTGTCTTCTTTCCAACCCCACAGGTTATACCAAGATTGGATTCTCCAATAAAATTACGATAACTTTCCCAAGATGCATTGATTTGTTTACCTTTCAATAGAGTGACCGTGTGGGGACTACCACGTGTCACTGTATTCAATTCAGAAATTGAAAGTTGTAGCAGTAAAAGTTTGTTTTGTACCTTAAACAATGGAATAGGTCTCACTCAATTTGGAGGTATTTATCTTTAGATATAACAATTTTCCCAAGAATACATGTTTTAGACTGAAATATGGACCAACCAAAGACCCTATTTTCCTCAAAGAATAAATTTTAGAGTACAATGATTCAAGAGCTGAAATTTGTACAAAAGATACTTCACTATTCCTCCTTCGTAATGTAAAAAATTCAAAACCTAAAACCAAGCCACAAACAATTGGGAGCAAAAATACCAAGAAGACCTATTTTAGACTAGTTTCAAGACTAGTCAAAAACCCTAACTTGAACATAATGTATCTCCAAAAATGTAATGAATCAAGATCTAAAATTTGGAACCAAGTTAGATATATATTTCATCTCTACACCATATATATTATAGATCTTGAAAACTTCCTGAAAAAAATTGTAGCGAAAATTCCAAGAAAACTTGTTTTGAATAAGCCAGTCCCGAGGATTGTCTAGCTCTGATACCAAATGTTAAGAACCAAATATCAGAATAGAATAAAAAAATCAGAATAAGTACTCAAATCCTTGAAAAAGATATAAATTCATATAATAATCCTATTCGAGGGGGAAACCTCCTTATACATCATATGAATTCACAAATACAAGATGATTCCAATTGAAAAAGTCTCCTTGGCATATATAGGAGACTAGGAGGTACAATTACAACTAATGGAACCAAGCCGAAATAAATAACATAACATTACTAATGTAATATTCCCCAATCAAGGGGTAATGTGCCACAATTTAGGGCTTAACACAAGATTCATTTGAGTTCTCAGACTGTGATTATTCATTGATGCAGTCACAAAATTCTTCGTCTAGAATCCTTCTCTGTTTCCTATGTCTTTTACTAGTTTTGGTTTGGTTTGCACATACATGGGCTTTTAGAAATCATAGATATGTTCATATAACTTAGAGATATAATTTTTTTTTCATTTGTGCATACTTCACGCAGCTTGAAATTCCTTCAACTTCGTTGCTTCCTGAGTCTATTTCTTGAAAACTTTCTTAATATGCTTTTTAACATCAATGACAACTAACTACATAGAAGGATTCTTTTATTATTGACAACAATCAATATCCCCTTGCCTATGATATCAATGATATCCTTTGACATCAATGAAACCATAATTTCCAACAAACTCCCCCTTTTTCATTGATGGAAACACTTAAATACTTTTTGACACTTATCATTACTTGTTTCCTACAGGTCTTTCTTTATGCAAGTATCTCCTTGTCTTTGTACTCTCCCCCTTTAACATCAATGGAAAATGAATTGTCTCCCCCTTACGCAATACTCTTTAGAAACCAACCACCTTCTTCTCCTTCTGTATCTCCCCCTAAGTTGGTGCTCTTTTTGTAATGATTTAGGGAGTATATGGTACGGGGACCAACCCCAACTTCTGTCTGAGATACTCTAAATTTTCTCTAGGAAAAGGCTTTGTAAAGATATCAACAACTTGTTCCTTTGTGCCAACATATTCCATGTTGACATTTTATTCTTTGAATTTATATCTTAAGAAATTATACTTGATTGGAATGTTCTTTGTATTTGAATGCATGACATGATTTTTGGAGATATTTATTGCACTAGTATTTTCACACAATATTTATATTGGTTGATTCTACTCTACCTGGATATTTTTTAGTGTTATTTTCATCCATAACACTTGTGTACAACATGTTGTTGCTGCAATATATTATGCTTCTGTTGTAGATAGAGAAATTGATGATTACTTCTTGCTGAACCAGAACACCAATCTATTGCCCATAAATAATGCTCTATCATTGGTGCTCTTTCTGTCATCCAAACTACCTGCCCAATATGCATTTATGTAAGCTATGAAAGTAAAGTATTTTCCTGTGGGATACCATAAACCAAATTCCAATATGCCTTTCAGATATTTGAATATTATTTTTACTTTTAGTACATGTGTTTCCTTTGGTGTTGTTTGAAACATTCCAACTAGCCCTATTGCCTGCATAATATCTGGTCTTGAGGTTGTTACATAAAGGAGGTTTCCTATCATTGATATGTATAGGGTTTGATTTGATTCCTTTGATTCATGTTCTTTACTTATCTTACATCCAATGACCATGGGTGTGCTGTTAGGTTTGCAGTCTTCCATTCCAAACTTGATCCGTATTATTTTGAGAACGACATGAATACATAATTGTAGTAGAGATATAACAAGGAAATACACATAGATATTGCAAAAAACAAAAAAATATAGTGAAACCCAACTTCTATTAATGAATAAGAGAAAAACATTGTAGAACACAAAATTGCAAAATGGGGTAGCTTATCTTTGAAAAGGAAGAGATGTTGGCTATGCTTCATTCACAACAAGATTTACATCACACTACATTGCATGCTTAAAGGGCCTCCACCTCAATTATATATGAGAGAGTAAGAGGAGAACAATTCCCATGATGCATGTGGGATAAATTGGACTAAGTTTATAAAATCCAATAGGCATGTAAAACACTAGGACTTCTCAGGCGATCACCCATCCCAATACTACTCTATCCTGAGTGCACTTAACTGTGAAGTTCTAATGGGATTCAGTGCATTAACGCTATGTTGTAGGCATGTACATAAAACCACTAGGAAATCATTACATGATGTCTATAATTAACAAATGAAGATGGCATTACATTCCATTCCCCATCAAAAGGATGGATATCATGGTTGATCAAAACCATGGGCTTGAAATGTTGATTTAGTGGAAAAGGTGGATGGCGACTAAGAACCACCTGGATAATTCCTCCCCCCTTAGGAAGAAATAGTCCCCATTATGTCAAGTTCCCTTGAGATATCAGGAAAATTATGCTGAATCTGAACCTTGGTGAGCCACTTGCCTTGTTGAAGTATATGTCTTGCTTGTACTTTGACTATGGAAGGATGTCTAAAACTTGTTGGAGGTGTTGGATCCATTCAAAAAATATGGTTGGATGATCTACCTTGGTATGAGTGTGGGAGGACTTTTTCGATGAATATGCATCAATAAGAGATATATCAATGGGGGCTACTAGTGGGAATCCCAAGAATAGTTGAAATGGGTCGTGGCCAATACATCTATGATGAGCATATGGAAGAATCTCACTCTGTTTGTGTTCCTCTAAAATATTTTCGACCTACTTCTGTTGGATAGAAACGTCTTGGGCTAAGGCTATAATGGTCACAATGTCCTATTGACCTTCTGATCGGATCGTGAAGAGGTTAAAATTTGCAATATGAGATATTACTTTGCAACATTGTTTTTTCAACATAGTAGTCCAAACTACTTCTGGTACTCTATAGAGATGACCTATTAGATTAACAATGACACTGCGGGGCCGAGAATCATAGATAGCATGAAGTTTCCACATATATGGTTTTCCTAAATTAAAATCACATACTTCAAGAAGGGAAACATTACACACTACCTCATCCTTGAAGGGATTGATGCCATAGGAAAAGTGGCACTATTGGCTGACACGAATGTCTCATCCCTGACTCAACCATCTGATCGTGTATGGTTGGGGGTGTGGAATCATCAGAAGCTTCAATCTCTTGAAAAATTTAGATGAGATCAGGTTCTTCTGACTCCACTATCAAAAATGAAATGTAGTGGAGTCCCCTTTACTCACATCTTTGAGTGGAAGAGGTGCTCCCCCTCCTCAAGCTCAGTGGTTCTTCTGGTTGTATTGTTGTGGCCGTGATGGTAGTAGTGGTTTTTGCAACAATGATTTTTTTCCCTTTATTGTGATTTGAATCAAATTATGAGCCAAGTTCTGATTCTTTATCTTAGACCTCGACCACCAATGATTGTTTCGAGTGACATTCATCGGTTTTGTGCCAGGGGATTTTGTGGAACTCACACCAATTTCTAGTGTCTTTCTTAAACTTCCTGTTACCCTTGTTTTCCTGAGTCTTGTACTGACTCTCTTGAGGTTGTCCTTCCTTGTTGATATATCCTTCATTTTTTGAGTTAGGGTTTCCTTTTCCATAATTCTGTTGTGGCATATTTTCAAACCCGAACTCCCATTTACTCTGCTACTTGAATTTCTACTCGATTTTGACCGCATATCGATAAGAAACTCCCAATGAGGAGATGTTCAAGAACACCGTATTTGTTTTTATGTACCTGTGCATACTACTGGGGTACTTCAATATTATGTGTTGCTCAGAGTCTTTAATACCCACCTTTAAGTGCAAGGTATGAAATATGTTAGTGTACTATGGCACCATCTGGTCTCTTTTTCTAACATAGAGTTGTCCATCTCATGTACTGGTCATCATAGTTTCCTATAGGGTAGAAATCCTCCTTTAGGGAATCTACAAAGGCCACCCAAGTGGGTTCTCTCCTGAATGGTGTAGATTCACCCATTGTGTACCTCTCATAGTAACCTTCCCACCAATCTCTAACATGGGGGGAAGGGATTTAAGGAGCATGAAGTTGATATTTTCAATCTCGTTTTTTTTTGGGACAGAGTAATAATCTTCTAGCATATTCGACCATTTTTCTAGAGCATCTGCATCTATCTGGCCTTCAAATAAGGGGATATCAAAATTGAATTGTACCTTGAAGGGTGTCACACATGTGAAATTGTTTCTTGTCAACAATGCCTCTCTTGTTGCCATCGATAATCTTCGAAAGATCTGAGCAGAGGATTGGTTCTACAATATTGATCTTTACAAGTATGATGCATATGATGTTGTCGATGCTCACCTGAAATTTGTGATGTATACCATGGATTATATGCATGAAGAAACTCCTTTTGACATAAATTTCAAAAGAGACAATCATGTCAATGATATTGCTATTACATTTTTTTTCAGATTAATTTCATAAGAGAAAGTAAAATTTGAAACATTTGAGATGGATCATATTCGAGTTTTTCTTGAAGAAAGATGTAAAATTAGTGGCAAGGATATTGAGGATTTATTGTCAAAGGGGACAACTGGTAATTCTATCACAAAACAAAGTAATGAAGATACATGTTCCCAAGGACAGACCACTCAACATTAGGATTCATCAATATCAAAACATAATGAGTTTTGTTCTGCTATAAATCCTCAACAAGAGTCAAATCTAGATAGTCAAAAAACTCCTAATACAAGTTCAATCAGTAAAGGCACATTTGACACACAAACTAATTTTCCATACAATGCGAATGAAGAAACAACATATATTTCTAAAGATAAAGCATCTAAGGAGTTCTCAACCTCATGAGTTCCAACTAAAAATAGTTCTAGTATTGCAATAGATGGAACAAAGTTAGCCACAAATACTACTATTGTCACTCCCCTGGCTACCAAAAGTGGAAGTGTCACCCATTCTATGCTCACATTGGATCAAGTAGATCCCATAGAATAATATGCCATACCATTGGGAGATTATTTATTTTCGAATGAAAATAAAGAAGTAGTAAAAAGAAGACCAAAGAAAAGGAAGACAAAAGCTCTAAATCAAGAGTTGCTCCAACCTGATATGATTTGGCAAACAACAGATAAAATTGAATAAGTAGCACAAGAAGCAACATCATCTCTTGGAGATTATTCAACTACAAACTTATGTTTAATTAATGAATTGATAAGTGAATTAGAGAGACAACGAAAACGAGTTACATAATTAGAAACACATTTAAATGAACAAATTCTAATTTCACAAGGAGAATTGCAATGACAAGATTCTAAACTCAATGATGAGTTTAAATTATTAACAGTAGAAGCTAATGAAAAACATAAAAGTGAAGTTGAAATATTACAACAACAATCAGAGAATCAATTAGCTAAAGTTGAAAGAAAGAATAATGAAAAACTTGGTAATTTGCAGTAGGAGCATCAACAAGAGTTGGAAAAAAGGAAACAAGAAAATGAGAAAAATATGCAAACCATTTCTATTACATTTCAATATCAGATTCAGTCCGTTCAAGAACAACGTGGGTAGTTGAATTTTAATGGACATGATGCTGAATTTTTCAAGGAATATGGATTTTTAATTAATGATCAACTTAAGCAGGTCCAGTTAAATGTTTTCAAACAGGTGAATAAAATATACAATTATTTTCAAAACTTGCTTATGTGATGGAATCTCAAATTAATGATGTTATATCTTCTCAGGAATGTTTTGACAAGGTAATTATATGGGATAAAAAAGGAAATTTCAAAAAAAACATTGTTAAAATTTCCAAGAAAGAACAAAAGAAAATCCAAATATTTTTGGATCATTGGACTCGAGATTGTTCTAATATTAAATATTGGATTAAAGAATCTAATCAATGGTGTGATAAAGTTTGGTGCGAGGCATTAGATATAATGGATGATTATAATATGCCTTACGTTCGAGGATTAAGATGAGTTATTCCTCCTACAACATGTATGGAAAGCCTACAACAAAAACGTGAAAGAAGTAAAGAGAATAACCAAGTGGAACCATGAAGGTATGAAATAATTAATTTAGTTACCAATAGAATGCATTACATCTATTTCTAAATTTTCTTCTAGATATAAGAAAAATAAATAATATATTAATAAAAAGGTTTTCCAATGAGAAATGACACTGGATAATCTCAATCCACCTTATATTTCACAAATTTCAAATCAGTATGGTCAATGGGAAGATTACTACAAAACTAAAAGAATGGAAAATGAAATAAAATCCTCTTTTTTAGGAGAAGGTTTTGAACATATGGAATTGTTGAGTTGAAGAAGTTGGCAAATGATAATTGGTAGAGGAAGGCATTAAAGAAATATAAAAAGAAAATCAGGGGAAAGGAGAAGGAGTTCATGAAAGGGGAATATGGAGAATTACATTGGCTAGATTGTTTTGTTGATATGAGTCTAGAAACTTATTTTATGAATTTATGAAAATATTTTTCTTGTAATTTAACTAGGCTACTCTGGTGATTTGAAGTCAGCGTACCCAGTTTTTCATCTGAATTTGGGTTCCACCTATTTTTTGAATTTTTTGACCATTTTTGTTTTCAATAAATAAAATACAAAATAAAATAAATAAATAAAACAAATAAACAAATAAAATATATATATAATCCAAAACCCTCCCCCGTGTCGTCATCATAATTTTTTGTGAGCTCTCATTCCCCTTTCTTTACACCATCACCGATCACACTCCCTTTTTAACTTGACCATGTTGACATCAAAATGATATATAAACAAGATGCACACATTTCTAGTATTAAATTACTATTAAAAGGTGAAGGGGGTGTATGGTTGGGTCGTTGGGTTTTTGTGTTGGTAGGTGGTAATGGTTTCATGGACGACGACGTCGACAATCCACTCCTGACCATATACCTTGGGTACATTATATAGGATATATAATTTAAATTATGCCCGTTCAATCCCAAAAGTTTATTCAAATAATTTTTTGAATTAAAATAAAAGATACGTGGTCTGAGTATTATGGTTGGGATTTGTTTTTTATAGGGAGGTAATGGATAATATAAATTATGATCGGCCTTAACATTGTTATTAACATTGTTATGACATATTTCCCTCACATATGTATATTTCTTACCTACATTTTTTAATATATATGTTGATTAAATATGTTATAATATAAAAGAATAATTATAATATATTATATCATATTTACATTTCAAAACTTCTGTGAGGGGAGTTTCAAATATAAATTGAAATGTTTTCCAGAACTCTTTATAATATAGGAAATTCCTATTTTTTAGGAAATCCCTATATTATAGGGAGGCTTAATAGGGCGTGGGGAGAGGTGAGCATAAGGAAAAAAGGAAAAAAGATTAAAAATATGTACACATTAAGACATTTGAGTTAAAAAATAATAAATAAAAAAGAAAAACGAAAATGAAGAATGTGAATATTTAAAATGAAAAATGAATATATGTATAAAAGCACATTATATCCTAGGTCTTAGTGTGAATTATTTTTTATTCATGTAAAAAAAAAAAAAATTTACAAAAATAAAATAAAAATTAATTAAAATAAAATACAATAATATACCTGAAACAAAATAAAAAATAAAACTAAAAATAAAATTAAAATTAAAAAAAAAATAATATTATAAAGAAAATAAAATAAATATACAAAATCAAAATCGAATATTTACAAAAATATTGGCAAAATAAAGAAAAATAAATAGAATGAAATGATACAATATAATTATAAAATGGAAAAATTTAGACGTATTTAGATAAGTCGAGGTCCCACCCCCTCTAGATTCCACTAGTTAGGGTTACTAGGATGCCAACATGGAAACTAGTGTGTCATGAGGGGTAACATGTGTCAGCTTGTGATTGCATGGGATTAAAGCGGACCATTGATTGGTTATGAGCGAGAGGATCTTAGCCATAGATTTCCTTAGGTTTCATTTAAGCAAGGCTAAGAGGGAGAGTGACATCATGATGACGTATTCAGCTAGCATGGGAACTGACATTCTTAGAATATGTTATGTGGTGACAAATGATTGGTTGATGGGACAAGAAAGGTCCCCACTTAAGTGAGGCGTAGGGATGGAAGGAGCGTCCGTGACGAGAGATCGTTGATGACAATGAAGCACCTGACTTCAATGGAGTCTGATGACGACAGATCACCAATGACAATGGAGTGCCTAACTACAAGGGATGTTGATGACAAGGGATCACCGGCGACGAGGGAGGATAGAAGAATCATCGATGATGAGGGATCACCAACGACGAGGGAGGACGTGTGTCAACACCTGGTTGGATAAATACTGATGTGTTGTGATGGCATGCATATCTTATTCATTCCACATGTAAAACTGAGGATCGGTACACGTTTCATACATATGACAGGTCATGGCAGTGGTATGTGTCTGAGTATGTCAGTATGCCATTTAAGCGAGGCTGGGGGTGGTTAATTGTCGGCTAACTTGAGTCACCAAGGAGATAAGGATTGTTGATCTCTGGCTATCGAGAGTAGTCGAATCTATCATAGGAGGGCGTCATCATTGGAGATGGAGTCAGGAGAGCCCAAGTGCTAGGGAGAAGGAGACACCGACGACGAGAAATCCCAACGATGTCATCATCGGGGAATGCGATCGGAACACTGGGAGGACATGAAGCACATAGATCCCGATGATGATAAAAGGAAGGAAAGCTAACTGCTTGATTGATTTTCTTAATTATGGAATGTTCTTTCCTATATATGAGTGTATTCCACTCATTCATTGAATCACAATGATCATCATTGATTAGCTCATTGGATTAGTGAGAATATATTTTCTCATTCTTCCATATTGAATCTCTTGTCCTTTCTTGATAAGATTTGTTTGTACTTTCTTTAGCTAGGTCTCATATTTAGGTTTCGATGAAACATTGACAATTGTCATATGCAATTTATTTCATTTAGGGAAACGAAACAATCTTCCAGGAATCTAGCAAAATGGATTAGTGTAGATGCTCAATCAAAACAAATTTTCAAAACCAATTACATGAAACATCCACAAACCCATAATCTCTCAAGACTACATGATATGAGCAATTCCTTTGAAATTTGAAAACAATTAATCTCCAACAAAAACACATTTCAGATTTCTCACCAAAGTACCATTTTCTCTTTGTTACAAAAGATAATCATTACTCACATAGATCCCAATAATTCAATTTGATAGGGAAAAGAGGAAAAATAGAAAGTTATGGAGGCTATAAAAGAATCATTAAAATGACTCCAAACCTCTACTAGATCATAAATTAAAATGAGAATATATAAATGAGACAAAATACATTTCTAATCAATTGTTAAGTTGGTGACAATCTTGATTTATTAATCCAAAAATGTTGCAAAGGAATCTGAGCATCCAAGTTTAGATTAACACTTCCCTATGTTACCTTCATTTCAACAAAAAATATTTTGATTTGTTGGTCATGCAAGCTATTTCCCAACCTGTATTACAAAAGAGAATGGTGTGATTAGCTCTTGCACAATTAGAGAATAAATCCTTCTCTTAAATGACTAACTTATTAACGCAAAATTTAAAACTATAAAGAAAAGTAAAGACCAAAAATTAAAACTAATCCTAAGCAAAGCATGCTATGCTAATGTAAAATTAAACTAAATGGGTTGTCATAAAATTATGTGTAAATGTTTATGCATTCATTGAGTATTCAACTTTTGTTCATTTAGTTAATTTTCACAACCTTCTTCCCGAGAGATAAGCACTAGGTGCTTTCCCACATTATTCCCTTCAACAAGAGACTAAGTTCCATTGATTGGTGTGAGATGTGAATTCTTGGACACAATGTCCTGTTCCTAAAATAAAAATTAATCAAATTAAGAAAACAAGACCATAAAAACTCAATCCCATCCATCTTTTGAAAGTACCAATCCACCAACAAACATTAGTTATAAAAATATGGTTGAAAACTTATTACCATGGCTAAAATGAAAACAAATGTTGAAAACTCGAAATTAGAATCTTAGAATTTGCCTTGACGTATTCCATTAAGATACTTACAACTCCCAAGCATTTGAATGATTTCAACATTGAAATAAGAAGATAATACTCAGCCATGACAAAAAATCAGATTACCCAAGAATGTAACTAGAATGAGTGGCTTGAAAGTAGCAAACCCAAAGGATAAAAATATATTGTTGAAGAACATATCAGGTATAAAAATCCATTGAATTGATAGTGCTAAGATCGAGTCTTTGGTCAATCATTGGATTGGGGAATACATATATGGGTTCCCAAGCAATTTTCTGAAAAGGATATCAACAAAATATTTAAATTACCATGTCATCCAAAATGTCAAAAATGTGTTTCCAGGCAACGTAAAAGAATATCTCTTGATGTTGTATAAGAGAGGAAGCTTGGGTGAAGAAAACTATAGCGTAAAAGGAAGACTTGTACTTAAAATACCCATGAACATAGCATAGGACAATGGAAGCCAATGCCTAAAATTAAAACTAAAGTGATGAAATAAAATAACTCAAAAGAAATGAAAAATCAACAAATCCCATTATGCAAGAAAAAGTTTATGCAGAAAATTCATGTTGGTTGAAAGTGATCAAAGAAAAAGTCAAATGGAAATAAACCATTTGGATAACTCCAAAACCATGATATTTGTCCAAGGAAATTACTAGGATTTGAAGTGGACTGATCTCATATGGGCTGAATTTAATCGTCAATATTTTCATTTATTGTGCATGAGATAGCAAGATCAACATTATGAAAAGCATCTTAATCAAGACAAAATCTTCCAAGTGAGAGTCATATGAGTGTGGAACCATTGATGTTGATTCTTACCACAAGATGGGTAGAATAGTAATCTAATTTAAGATACCCCACTTGTGAAATGACAAAATGCTTCAAAGGGATTTGGCATGGTGACCATGCATAAAAATAGTCATTTGAAAATTACCCAACACATATAAAAATTTGAGAATGAGATGAAGTAAATTTTCCCCATATCAAAACTAAATTGAAAAATCTAATCAAGGGAAAATTAGAGTGTAAAACTTCTATTGCTTTCCACCTCTTTTTAGAATTCATTTATTGATTAGCCAACAGTAATGCAAACAAAAAACTAATTAAATTAGAAAGAAAAGCTAAACCGTGCAAAGGAAATACACTAGCCTATTCTACCCTACGCCTATTCTACACTACAAATGCTGAAAAATGAACTATGTAAAGTCATAATGCCAATGTATTCATCCTTGTAATCCCAAGATTTCATACATATATTCAAGACAAAATATTACTAACAGAGATTGGGATAAGAATCGACTAAAATTAGGAAAAATTAACTCATGATAAATTGTATCCCCCATATTAAAAATTTCATTGTAATAATTCATGAGAAATATATCCAAGTAAGATCTTGTTGTTGGGTGTTTTTACCCTACGGACTAGTAAGCCAGGGTTCTAAGCCTACATGCAGATCATGACCCTTCAGATTTAACCTTTATCCTTCTACCCAAAATCTCAACCCCTTTTCTCAGGCAAACACAGTAAGAATAAACT
>ML779999.1:598663-637426 GCA_009831015.1 Picea engelmannii
CGCCCAGTGAGAAGTTAGGGCGCGGGTTACTTGTTTTGAAGGGTTTTTTGAGGAGTTACTCAGCATGGCTTTGGCTAAGAAGAGGCATGAGTTGGCCTGATGCCAGGTAAGCAGGGATAGTGCAATTTAGGGTTATAACAGATCTCTCCAACCATGCTTCAATCCTATCATAAAATCTTGCGCTACTATCATATAATTGATGGATAGAGTTCAATGGAAAGTAACATACTGAATGAGGACCATGTATAGAATTTTTGTAAAGTGTGCTCGGCGAGAGAATCTTCGTGCTAATGAAGTTGTTTATGCCTAAAGAAAAACCAAAAGAATGAAGGCCTGACATAACCATCGTTATAGACCGAAGTTACTCATTATCTTTACAAGCCTCCCTGGAATCACACTTCAAGTAACCATCAACTTGAGAAAAATTAGTGGAAAAAAATGATCTACATAGACTAGCATCCACCATGGTGTGAGAGGTAATTTCAAGACAATGGCAAGATCCACTAGTGTCAATAATATCTAGTAAAGGGATACTTGAACAAGAAGATTCACTATTAATAAAAAAACCGAGGACAAGAAAGAAGAAGACATTGTCTGATATACATCTACTATAGCATTCCCTTTATCCCATGAAAAAGGTTGATAAAACATAGTTGTGATTAGTTCATGGGAAGAAGCCTTATCCTATGTATCTTTCAGATGTACATCACCACCATCAAGTACTTCAAAATACGTTTTCTCCATTGAGTCTATTTGAATAATATGGTGGGTGGTTTCCTATAAAGTTGAACCATTAAAGAGATCAGGATACACATAATAATAAGTGAAAGAATTAAGAGAATTAAAAGCCTCTCTAGAACAATAATTCTTTTTAGAAAGTGACTCCCTGAATGGTAGTTCCTCCTTCTTAAGCACATTGGTGATTTCTTGTAAATCAGTGGGATACACACTAGGTGTGGTTTCATAATCAACACGTTCTTCCTCAAAATGGTCTTCGTCATCCAAGCAAAAGGTGGACTATTGTGATAAGAGTTTTAAGTCTCGTATGTTGATTTCTTATCTTGAAGTGAAAAGATCAGCATGGTCATTTTGCTTAAGCACAATATGAGAATATGAAATATCTTCCAGAGCACATTCATAGTTAGAAAAGGTGAGAAAATCATAATAATCATTAGAAAAAGAGGTTTTGATAAATGATCTATCATTAATAAGAAAACAATCTTGCTCTATGTCACTTGAACTAGGAGGATTTGAAACATCGAGACAATCTAAATCATCATGAATTAATTCCACTTTATCTGATGGTGACAAAGCTATCATGTTAAGTGTTTCCAAGTTTTCTTCATTAACAGAATGATCAACGTTCAATTTTTTCTCCATATCTCATTCCTCCTCTTAGGTAGCTACAAACAAATCTGAACTTGAATTTACTACATAAGCGGTCCCTTTTTCGTCACAAGGAAAGCAAGAGGGAAAGGAGTGGTGGGAGGACACATAGGATTCTTCTGAAAAACAATTTTCTATTTGATCTATATCCCCCACAACAAAGAAAGATCCAAACATATGAAGTCCAACTAAAGGATTGGAATTTACAATAATTTCATTTAAATCTAAATCAACATGTAAAGGAACATTAAAACATGATTTAGATTCTTCATCCACTAGCTGGTTTGTTTCATTAGTAAAAGAAAATAAACAGGAAATCATATCAATGTTAGAAGTCCTAGCATCCAAAGGAAACCTATAACAAATATGAGTAAATCTGATAAGAATATCTTCAAGAGATTCATCCTCATTCTTATTAAGCTTTGATAACTCTACACACAATTTATCATAGTCATAATTCTCAAAAGCATGCAAAAATTCACGCATAAATTGTTCCCATGTGTGAATAGAGGCAGCTGAAAAGTATTGCACCAACTCTTAACCTGACCTTCAAAAGTGAGATTTAATAACCTACAAATGATATTTCTATCATTAATAGTGTGAGAACCACAAAACTTCTAGAAATTAAAAGCATGATCATATGCATATATTTCACCCTCGCCATCAAATCTTAGTTGCGACAAGAAATGTAAAATATTTCTAGGAGGTTTGGGAGGTACGACACTAGAAAAAAACCTCCATAAAGGGATATGGGATGGAGCCATGAATAAATTAAAACAAAAAAATTAACAATAATGACTCCACATAATCAAATTTTCATCTGGCCCTGCTTCTGGAACCATTTCTATTGACAGGTCCAAATGGTATGTCAAGAAGATGCAGGAGAACTCACGATGGTTGGTCCCAACTAAACCCACTCTCATTTGGTGTAGTGTTTCCTGGAAGTTCATGGACCTTGGTGTTGCTCAGAATTAAAAGAAATAAAAGGAGAAATATAGCGGACTGCCTCCCAAAGAGTTTTAAATAATCCTAAGGCTAAACTAACTGAAAGGAAACTAATCTAATCCTAATTAATACTAACTTATCCTGGGAGAAAAAATAAAAGAATGAGTACAATGAAAGATAACACCATAAGAACCATAAATAGTGTTGCACAACTGAGAGGGGGGGTGAATCAGTTGTTACTGAGCTTAAACAATTATGCTTATTTTAAACTCTTTACACAACATTTAATGACAGTCACAATAATGCAGGGAAGTAAGCAATAGAACATTCAGCATCCACTACACACATGAGATACACAGAGACAGATATTTCCTGAGGAAACCCATACAGGGTAAAAACCTCTTCTTCTTTATATGATAAGTAATCTTTACATTCTTTACATTATCATACATATGAGCACCAACTCATAATGAGGCTACAACCTTTGTTTTGCACGCTACTACTTCCTGAGAGCACCAACTCCTTGTTTTCTCTAGCACCAACTAGAAGGAAGCGCCAACTTCTTGGTTTCTCTAGCACTAACTAGAGGGAAGCACCAACTCCCCAAGTGTTCCAGCACCAACTGGATGGAAGCATCAACTTCCAATCATACAGGCACCAACCTGTAAAACAGAGAACAACAGTTCTCCCTTGCACCACCCTGACACCCTGATTTCTCTGGCTACAACCAGATGGAAGCTACAACTCCCTGTGTTCAAGCACCCACTTGAACCTATGAGGACTACAGTCCTCCCTAGCACCTCCCTACCACACTAAAATATAAATATTTGTTGATGAAACTAATTATAGTGATATAATGTTCATCAATGGATTACTAGTCTCATCACTGTTCTGCTGCACTTCGTTGCTCTTTCTGCATCAATGTCTTCTGCACACTCCTCTTACGCTTTATGTTCTTATTTTATTTATGCTTTGTGTGCCATCTCCCTTTAATGCACCATTCCTCTATTGTGCATTTCTTCTGCTGCACTCTACCTCCTTCTTCACTTGTCGATCTCACTTCACAGCAACAAAAACCCCCATCTCTTCTTTGCTCATCATACTTATAGTCTCTATTCTCCTTGTGCACACACTGATGGTACTAGTGTTATCACAATGAATTGGGATCGATGTTGTGTATTTTACCTCCAAGTCTGGAAGTGTCTGAATCATCCATAATACTCGAGTGCAACAGGTAGCAGCAACAATGTACTCTGCCTCTATAGTCAATAGAGAAATTGAACTTTTCTTTTTACTAATCCATGCTACTAATGAGTCACCCAGGAAGAATGCTCCTCCACTGGTGCTTTTTCTCTCATCAACACAATTTGCCCAATCTACATCTGAATAAGTAGTTAACTGAAAATTCTAATCTCTCGGATACCACAGACCATAAGTCATTGTTTCTTTCAAATACCTGAATATCCTTTTGACAGCTAGAAAATGAATTTGTTTAGGTGCAGACTGATATCTCCCTACCATTCCAACAACATTCATTATGTTTGGGCAAGATGTTTTGATGTACAGCAAGCTACCTATCATTGACTTATATGAACTTTGATCAACATCAGGTGAGTCATCATCCTTGCTTAATTTTCATCTAGTAACCATAGGTGTGCCCACAGGTTTAGAATCTTCCATTTGAAACCTTTTCAACATTTCTCTTAGATATTTTTCTTGAGAAATGAGCATCCCTTCAGACCTCTGAGTAATTTGTAGACCAAGAAAAAATGAGAGTTCACCTATCATAGACATTTCAAACTCAGACTCCATGGCAGAAGAAAACCATTTTACCAATGAATCCTTATTACATCCAAAGATGATGTCATCTACATAGACCAACACAATGAGCAAATCATCACCCTCTGTTTTGATATATAGATTGTTGTCAACTGTTCCTCTCTTGAACCCTTTGTCTTTGAGATATGTATCCATTCTGTGATACCATGCATGAGGAGCTTGTTTTAACCCATATAAATCTTTCTTCAGCTTGCATACTAATTCAGGGTTATCAGATAGTTCAAAACCCTCTGTTTGTTCCATATAGACTTCTTCATTTAAATCTCCATTTAGAAGAGTTGACTTGACATCCATTTGATAGAGTTTAAACCTTTTATGACAAGCATAGGCAAGAAATATTTTGATATCTTCTAGCCTTTCTACAGGTGCAAATGTTTCATCAAAATCCAGTCCTTCTATTTGAGCATAGCCTTTACAGACCAATCTTCCTTTGTTCCTGACAACTTGTCCCAGCTCATTCAACTTATTCTTAAAGATCCATTTGGAACCAATGATATTTTTACCTTCCAGTATATGAACCATCTCCCACGTATTGTTTTTCTCAATCTGATCAAGTTCATCATTCATTTCTTTAACCCAATGTTCATCTTTGCTAGCTTCATTAAAATTCTTGGGTTCCAACATGGATATGAAATCTATATGTGATTGTTCAGTGTTTTTCATTAGCTTTCTCCTGGTTTGTACACCTTTGTCTTTTTCACCAATTATCTAACTTGCAGGGTGATTCTTTTGAGTGATTATGGAGGAGGAATTTGATGTTGTCTTTTGATTTGAGTCTGTCTGAGTATTTGTGTCTTGATCTGATTCAGAGTCTTCATTTTCATATTCTTGGACCTATTCATCTTCGAATTTAGCTGTGTCTTCTGTAGAAGACTCATTACTGTACACCTCTCTTGCTGGGATTCCTTCATCAACTTTTAAGTCAATACAGTCAACCATTTTATGCAGCCTCTTATTATAGCATTTCTATCCTTTACTATTTGTAGCATACCTCAAGAAGATACCTTCATCATCCATGTCATCATATTTGCCAAGGTTCTCATCATTATTCTTTATGTAGCATTTACTCCCAAAGACTTTGAAGTGTTTAATTGAAGCAGGTCTCCCAAACCACAGTTCATAAGGTGTCTTGTCACTTTGTGGTCTGAGGTGGGCTTTGTTAAGAACATGGATTGCTGTGTGTATTGCTTCTACCCAGTAGGTTTGACCAATGTTCTTTTCATTCATCATTGACCTGGCCATTTCCTGCATTGTTCTGTTTTGCCTCTCAACTACTCCATTTTGTTGTGGAGTTCTTGGGATTGTGTATTCTCTCTTGATCCCATGCTTATCACAGAATTCCTTCAAGTCACTTGACATAAACTCTCCTCCTTGGTCTGATATTACTGCCCTTAACCTCTTGTCTGTTTGAGTCTCAGTTAAAGCTTTAAATATTTTAAACTTCTCAAATGCTTCATCTTTTTCTTTGAGAAAGGCAACCCAAGTAAGTCTGGAGTAATCATCAATAATCAACATGAAGTAGTTTTCTTTCCCTGTTCCTTCCTATCTTGGTGTTCCACATAAATCCATATGAACTAGTTGGAGTGGTTTCTCTGTTGAAGTAAAGCTCTTGGACTTAAACTGTGTCCTGTTTAGCTTTCCTACTTGGCAGGGTTTACACATTGAATCTTGGGGCTTTGATATTCTCGGAAGGTATTTTACTGCCTCGAGGTTTTTGAGCTTGATTAAGTGGTCAAATTTTAGATGTCCAAGTCTCCTATGCCATAACCATCTTTCATCATACTTGCTTAAGTGGCATTCTTCTTTTTCCTCTTTTAACACATAGACATTGTTTTTCGTTCTTATCCCTTTTGCAACTAGCTGTCCCGAATTCACAGATTTTATTCTACAGTCTTTAGAGGTAAAAATGAATTCACATCATCGGTCACAAACTTGAATGACACTAAGAATATTATGTTTTAGACCTTCTACTAACAACTCAGCTTGAGCTTTCCCTTTGCCATTACTCAACCTTACCATTCCTTTACCTTTAATTTTTCCTAGTGCATCATTTCCAAAAGTTACATTCCCTGATTTTATTTCACTTAGAGTTAGAAACTTACTTTTGTCTCCAGTCATATGCTTGGAACATCCACTATCAATATACCAGGGATTATTTTGTCTTTGGGCTGATAACACTAGTCCACACTTGTCAATTGTTTTCTTCTTCCAGGCCTTGACATTTTCAGCAGGAGAATTCAAATCTGGTTCATAGTTCTTTAATCGATAGTCAATAGATTTATGTCCATAGTTATGACAGATGTAGCATTCAATCTCATTGTTCAATACATCAAAATTATTGTTGCAGCATTGTCTACTTATTGATTGTTGATTATTTCTTGACCTCCTTAGTTGCATGTTTCTAAACTTAATTTAGCAATTTGCAATCTGTGAACGTTTGTTACTTGGCTATATCATTCTTTGTTGTGGCAAACATTTATTCATTTGAAATCTTAATTGCTCATGTCTAAGTCTTAAGGAACAATTCACAACTTTGTGACGAAAGTTAGAATGGTAGAAACAATAACCATAGAAAAATTATTTGTACCTGGAAAATGGTTGTCTTCTTTGAGCAGATCGATTTCTTCCATGCTGATGACATCTTTCAGTAGGGAGCGCATTGTTTCTTTGTTCTACAGATTCAGTCCTGGAACCTTTTTCTTTACTCGTCCTGGGCGATTGATTTTCTTCCTTTTTTTCTGCAGGTTTGTTGTTGTCATTGGTTGTAGATTTGACAAACTTGATGGGTTCTTCGTTTCTTGACTTATCACTACTTGATCCCTCTTCATAACCCAAACTAGTTTTTAGCTTTGGATTCCTTTGCTGATTCAGAATGGTGGCTAATCCTTCCAAGGATTTTATACTTGACAGATTCTGATTATATAAGGCTTGAAACTTCTCCATCTCTTTCCTAGTTTTCACTACTTCTTGTTCGAAGGCTTCACATCTTGCCTTCTTTTCTTATAATTGTCATTTCAGAATGTCTTTGATTTTATTTGCCTCTTATAATTCCACTTTTAGTAGGACAAGGTCTTCATCAGGTTCTTTACTGTCTTTCTTGAACTGTATCAGCAATTATCTTTGCTTTATGTTCTTAATTCTTAGTCTGTCAATCTCTTCCAGTGCACTGATTAGTTCTCCTTCCATGTCAACCACAGCTTCTTCTTCATTATCATCACTTCCTGTGATCACATTATCATATTCCTCTTTGGCCATAAGTATGAGGTCATTTAGTTTATATTCAATAGTGGAGTCATTGTCTTCATCATCTGAAGGATCATCATCATTGTTTACACAAAGACTTTTCTTCTTAAAGTTATTCTCTTTAAAGAAGTTTATGTGTTTGTGCTTCTCCTCATCATCACGCGTCTGATCCTTTCTTTTGTGGGGACATTTATTTGCAAAATGACCTATCCTACCAAAGTTGAAACATTTGAAAGGCAATTTACCTTTGTAATTGCTTGATCCCTTCTTCAGTCTCTTCACAAATTTTTCTTCAATTTCATCAAGCTCTGAATCCTCATTCTCGTCTTCCTTAAATAGTGCTTCTCTGGAGGTGGGTTTATATTTAACTATTCTCATTTCATATGCAGTCAATGTTCCTAGAAGTTGATCAGACTCCAAGGTTTTTAGATCATTAAGTTCTTCAATAGCAGAGACCTTTGGGTTGAACCTGTCTGGTAGAGATCTCAAAATTTTCTGAACTAAAGAAGGTTCCTCAATTTTCTCACCCAGTGCTTTCATTGCATTTACCATTTCTTTTACTCTCAGAAAGTATTTTCCAACAGTTTCATCATCCTTCACCTTCAGCTGTTCAAACTGTATTATGTAGGTTTGAAGCTTGGCGTCCTTTACCTTCTCATTACCTTCATAACTGCTAATGAGTTTGTCCCACATTTCTTTGGCAGTTCCTAGGTGCATAACTTTTACGAATTCTGCTTCTTCAAGCCCACTAAAGATAGCATTTCCAGCCTTAACGTTGAAGCTAAATTCTATCTTTTCATCCTTATTAGCTAGTATAACTGGCTTTACATAACCAATATCTACCACATCCCAGACATTTGCACCTAAAGCCATTATGTAGGTTCTCATTCTAACTTTCCAGAAGGCAAAGTTTGTTCCATTGAACAGAGGGGCCTTATTGGTTGAATTTCCTTCATGACTTGACATGTTTAAGCTCTAGGATATACTCTTAGATAAAATGGGCCTGATCTGATACCAATTGTTGCACAACTGAGAGGGGGGATGAATTAGTTGTTACTGAGCTTAAACAATTATGCTTATTTTAAACTCTTTACACAACATTTAATGACAGTCACAATAATCCAGGGAAGTAAGCAATAGAACATTCAGCATCCGCCACACACATGAGATACACAGAGACAGATATTTCCTGAGGAAACACATACAAGGTAAAAACCTCTTCTTCTTTATATGATGAGTAATCTTTACATTCTTTACATTATCATACATATGAGCACCAACTCATAATGAGGCTACAACCTCTGTTTTACAAGCTGCTACTTGCTGAGAGCACCAACTCTCTGTTTTCTCTAGCACCAACTAGAAGGAAGCACCAACTTCTTGGTTTCTCTAGCATTAACTAGAGGGAAGCACCAACTCCCCAAGTGTTCCAGCACCAACTAGATGGAAGCACCAAATTCCACTCATACAGGCACCAACCTGTAAAACAGAGAACAACAATTCTCCCTTGCACCACCCTGCCACCCTGATTTCTCTGGTTGCAACCAGATGGAAGCTACAACTCCTTGTGTTCAAGCACCCACTTGAACCTCTGAGGACTATAGTCCTCCCTAGCACCTCCCTACCACCCTGAAATATAAATCTGTTCTAATGAAACTAATTACAGTGATATAATGTTCATCAATGGCTTACCAGTCTCATCACTATTATGTTGCACTGCACTACTCTATCTGCATCAATGTCTTTTGCACACTCCTCTTACACTTTATGTTCTTCTTTTATTTCTGCTTTGTGTGCCATCTCCCTTTAATGCACCATTCCTCTGCTGTGCATTTCTTCTTATGCACTCTTCCTCCTTCTTCACTTGTCAATTTCACTTCACAGCAACAACAACCCCCATCTCTTCTTTGTTCATCATACTTACAGTCTCTATTTTCCTTGTGCACACACTTCTGCCATGCTTCTGCATGCCCTCTCATGTCGAGTACTCTACCTGTTCATCATGGAAATTCTTCAGCTTCTCTGGAAGTTAGATCCATCTGTCAATTGCCTCTATGAAAAGTCTTCATTCCACTAGCAGATCCCTAGAGACTCTTCAACTCCTCTGGCAATCACACAGAAGTCTCTTCGAGTCCTCTGGAAAAACCCATCAGTGGTTTCTAGCAATTACACTGTGAACCTCCAAAGACCACTTCATCTACAGAATCACCACTGATTGATTAACTGTTAAGAGCAACAATAGCCCTTCGATCATTACTTAAATTCACCTGCACCGTTGGATGGAGTTTGTAGGGTCTTGCGTTCAATTCATATGCCCACTTGTTGTGACCGAGCGCTAAACAGAGTTTTAATTTCATGATCTTGCATCTCAGAATTCCTTTGATAGAAGATCTCGACACTCCAAGTCATGATCGTCGAGACTCTGAGATGGAGCTTAGCACCGCTAGCTTCTTCCACTCACGTGACCACCGGCTGTGACCACAGGCTGCACCAAAAGGCGCTTCATCTTTCGCGAACTTATAAATTTCATTGAGCCTGATCAACGATCGAGATCTCCATAGATCTGACAGTCCATAGCTTATCGCGATCTCTCATCTTGTGAGTTCTTTGATGATGGATCTTGACGCTCCAAGTTGCGATCACCGAGACTCTGAGATGGAGCCTCATCAACAGTCGAGATCTCCATAAATCCGATGGTCCAGATCTCATCGCGATCTCACATATCATGATTCCTTTGATGAAGAGTCTTGATGCTCCAAGTCATGAGTGTCGATACTCTGAGATGGGGCCTGATCAACGGTCAAGATCTCCATAGATCCGACGGTCCAGATCTCATTGTGATCTTGCATATCGCGATTCCTTTGATGAAGATTCTTGATGCTCCAAGTCACGAGTGTCGAGACTCCGAGATGGAGCTTACCACTGCTAGCTCCTTCCTCCATCTTCCATAGATGTAACCACTGGCTGTGACCACAACCTTATTCGAAAACGCATTTCACACTTTCGCATCTCAGGAATTCTGTGATGAGTCCTTTCGACTCTCCATGTCACGAACTCTGAAATAGATCTTGGCTTTATCGCGATGTCTCCATTTCACATTTCGTGAGTTGGAATGATGGAGCATTTCGTGCCTTTGACTTTTCTGTCAATAAAATGATCTTTCGACATGTGTCCTCTGGATCCAATGGTCCACGATTGTCCTCGATGGATGGCCAGAATTCCTTCACAGTTTTGGAGAGTTGGATGACTCTTGGTCTTATGATCAACGGTCCGCAATCCTTGGTGATCTGACGGTCTAGATCTTTTTGCGATGTCTCAGATCGTGAGTTTGAATCTCTTTCCTTTAGATTTCTCGATCTATGAAACTCTGAAACAACTTCTTCATGCCTGATCAACGGTCCACAATCCTTGATGATTTGAAGGTCCAGATCTTTTCGCGATGTCACATATCATGAGTCTGAATCTCTTTCCTTTGGATTTCCTGATCTGGGAAACTCTGAAACACCTTCTTCATGCCTGATCAACGGTCTGCGATCCTTGGTGATCTAATGGTCCAAATCTTGTCATGATCTCGCATATCGCGATTTTGAACCTCTTTCTAAGCTTACACTGTTGATCTTGCCATTATCGTTGTGCTCCTGATCGTGTCGATCTTCACCATCCATGACAAACACACATACACTTGCACTTTGTACTATCTCTTCTGAGCTTACGTTGTCCCTATTTTGCCATCACTGCATACTCTGATCTTGCCATCAATGACAAGCATACCTGCCTATAAATATTCCAACAAATAGTTCATATATTCCAATGATAAATTAAAACAACAATGCTAAAGATGCATAAACAAATAGTTGCAAAATACATCTATAGCATCATTTATGAACCCATGAAGGAACATGTGACAACATGAGTGAACAAAACATAGTGCAAAACTGATTCATACAACATAATCCTATCTACTCAAGTGAAAGATAAATGCATAAAGAATAGTCTCTACTACATCCATCAAAGCCACAAATTTCTGAAATGTTTCCTGCTCTTTATTACTCAAAAGTGATAGTACCATCTTTTGTTACAAAGTGAAAAAGTCCCATCCTATCCTATTCATTCTCTTTTTATAATACAAGAGAGACTCTTTAGTTATCCTGCTTGATCATTTCATTTTTTCCCCAATTTATTTTTTACATTTCAAAAAACACATATGAGGGAGTCACAAATGGAATATGAAAAGAATCATAAGTGATCATTTTCGCACTTAGGAAATTCACAAATGATATTCATTTTAAAAAAATCATTGACTTTGTCCACTGACATTATAATCTGTTTTTGTGAACTTTATGGGAATTTCTGGCTTTGGTCTGCTAAATTGTATCATTTTTTCTTCTTCTCCTCTGTTTAATCTTTCTGTTGAGCTATTGTTGGCTTGATTTCATTGCTTGCATCTCAAGATATGACGATTTGAAGTCAACATACCTAGTTTTTCATCTGAATTCAGGTTCCACTTTTGTTTTGAATTTTTGGGTCATTTATTCTCTTAATATTCCAACACTTTCCATCCCAGCCTATTCTTCTCTCTCTTATCTTTCCATCGAGCCCTCCTTGGCTTGATTTCGTTGCTCATAGCTCCAAATATGGTTTCCTGAAGTTGGTATGGCCAATTTCCCCCCCAAATTCGTGGGTGTCTGTTTTCTACATTTTTTGTCATCTTTTGTCACTTGCTTAGCTAGATACCTATACTAATGCTTTCCTATGTTTGATACCTTTACAACGAGGTATCACGAGCCTCATTTCAGCGCTTGCAGCAAAAGTTATGATTGTTTGAAAATTGTCGCTTAGCAACCATTGATCTTCATATTGAAAAAGGCACTGTACATGCATGAGAGAGTTAAATGTTTAGTTCTTTAAAAGGTTCAGCCCTTATGGATAGTGTGAATAGAACCTAGGTAGGCATGGGACCTGCAACTTGTAGTATGATTTTTTCTAATTTTCCCTCTTTTAAAATCACGAAAATAATGAAAAATGAAATATAACACAATGAAAAATAAAAAATATTGTTTACATAGGTAAAAATAAAATCTACCCCTATTTAATAAAAAATAATATTTACAAAAATTATCCTACCCCCAACTAGATTTGAACCTGTGACCTTCGAGGATGAAACACATGTTTTTAACCATTAGGCCAATCCATGTTTGTTGTTCATATTATTTGCGTAAAACTATACATCCATGAAAAACTACAAATGAGATTAAATAAAAAAATAAAATGAATAAATAACAAAAAATATCAAATAAAATAAACAAACTAAATAAAACAAAAATTAAAATAATAACTAAGATAAATAAAATAAATAAATAAATAACCAAAAATAAAATAAAAAATAAAAAATATAATACAAATCCCTCCCCCATGTCGTCATCGAATGTTTTAGTGAGCTCCCATTCCCCTTTCTTTACACTATCACTGATTACACTCCCTTTTCTTATCGTTGATGCTAACACATGTTGATGCAGGAGCATCGTTATCAAATCCAGAAAGGCGGACGTGGAATTGAAGTCGACACCTCAACACATCGAAGGAGCCAAAACTGACCTTAATCAAGTTGGTAGTGGTGTGAAGATATTTTTTATTTTATCATTAATTAATTAGTTGTCTGTAAAGTCAGCCACCATTTGAAAGGACGGGACAATTGTAAATCCTTTGCATGAATGTAATGTATTACAGGTGTGAGATACTTGCCCATATTAGTCATTAGGTTGTATTAATTGAGTAGGTAACCGCTTGAATAAAATGTAATAGTATTTAGATAGGAGGAAGAAGAGAAAGGAAGGGTTGGGTCCTTAGACAATTTTTTATTGTAAAATTTATGAAGAAGATAGCTACTGTAATTATGTTTTCTTATGAAATGAATAGAACAAAAGAAATGGACCCAAATCTATAGTATTGATATTGTCTACAGTTTGACCATGTTGTTATGTGTTTGTGAATGTATGATGTTTATAGTGAGTGAATGAATGAATAATTGAATGAGTTCAATTGTTTCTCTTCCATAAGATTATGCAAGGAGTGCATGCAGAGCACAAGGAGTGTGTGTGAAGAATTCTTTTTCGACTTAAATCTCAGAAGAGATAGCGGGGAAGTTTTGTATGCAAAGAGTGCATATAGAAACAAACTTGTGTTCGAGTTTGAAAGCTCAAGAGGTTAAGAGCAGAGTATGCCAGGAGGGCGCCTAAAGGTATTTTGAAAAAGACACAGAGTGCAAGTGTGCGCAAGGGGCGAGATTTAAATTTCAATTCCCAAAAACTCAGGAGGAGTAGTGGTTTTAAGTCTCGAGAGGAAATACCTAGAAAATTTTCTAATTTTTTAAGAATTGAAGCGTTCAAAGGTGGAGCGCAGAAAATTGAAGTTCGAAGAAGGAACAAGTACAGAGGATTGAGTGGGAGAAATCCTTCAGACAAGAAGTTTGAAGGTTGGATAAGATTGAGGGTTAAGATTCATTTAGAAAGAGCTAAAATCTTTCAAGCCGTTAGATATTAGAGAAATAGTGCACTGGTTAGTCGCAAGGAGTTATCAGAATTTTGCAAAATCAAAAGATTTGGAAGAAGCAGAGTGAAACTCACGAAATGCAAAATCGCGACCATATCAAAGCCATTGGCTGGAGAGCTCTTTTTGACCGTTTATCTGATCTGAATATTTCACAATGTTTGGTATCAGAGGATCGGGAAAACATAGGTGAATCACATCGAGAATGCCCAATATGCGAAATCTCGGAAGGATTGGCCCCAGGTCATAGCGAAGGGTCATATGGATGAAGGATAAGGGAGGAGCTAGCATGCTTTAGGCCCTTGTCAGAATTTCAAGACTCGGGAGTTCAAAGGACATAGAGTCGGTTGACTCATATAGCCGATACACAAAATCATGATGCACCTTTTCGAATATGCGTGTGGTCACAAGGCGTGGTCACGTGGAGGAGACTTGCATTTAGCACTTGTTCACACGGGCAGAGTTTTCATAAAAAGACCCGTGGATTGTTTTTTGTGAGGTTCCAGTAAGGAATCGAGTATTGTTTCAATTCAGTCTTAAGAAGATCCTAAGACTGGGAGGTCGCACAGCCCTTGGAGAAAGGGGGTCTGCACCAAGTGGTATCAAAGACTGAAAAATATTTGAAGTTGAACTCAGTGTGTTAGAAACAGTTGAAGTGATGACGTCGAGGGTACGCACAGGACCACCTATAGAAAATTGTGTTGTAAGAAGATAAGTGAGAGAACTTCATGCAAGGTTGGAAGTGATGGAAGCAATGAAAAGGAGAACATCTGTCACTGGAGATGTTAGTGATGCAGAGAGTGAAGAAATATAAGTTGAAGAAGCTACAAGAGAAGATGCAGGTGACAAACGCTTCTTGAAGGATGTTATGAAGTTGGGATCCAGAGCAAAGATAGACATCCCAATGTATGAAGGTAATTTGGATGCTGAAGAATTGTTGGATTGGATAAGGTCCATGGAAAAGTATTTCAACTATGAAGATGTCGATGAAGGAAGGAAGGTGAGACATGCTGTCATGAGATTAAAGGGACATGCAACACTGTGGTGGGATGAACTGCAGGCAGAAAGGAGGAGCAAAGGAAAACAAAAGATAAAGAATTGGGATAGGATGGTAGCCAAACTGAAGGGTAAATTCATACCTAGGGATTATCAGATAGATCTATTCAAAACATTGCAAAACTTGAGACAGAGAGGTATGACAGTGAAAGAGTATACAAAATAATTTTGTAGGCTAAATATTAGGACTGGACAAAGAGAGAAGGATGATGAAAAATTTTCCAGGTATATAAATGGTTTGAGGTATGAAATTCAGGATGAAATCAACATGATGACTATGAGGACAATGGAAGATGCTTATCAGATTACACTGAAGGCAGAAGAAAAGTTGGCCAGAAACCAGAGTTAGCGGAATAGAAGTAGAGACTTAAACAAAGGTAAGGGAGTTGCCTATGATAAGGCATCAAAACCTAAGGATGAGAGTGAGAAATCATATGGTTGTTTTGAAAGAGGAGGAAGTTCCCAAAGAATATCGTTTGGTGGGATAAATTATTTTCCTCGAGGAAGAGGAATAAGTAAAGGAGGTGGAGTTAAATGTTATGCCTGTGGAAAGACAGGACATATGTCTTGGGAGTGTACCGAGAGGAAGAGATAAGGAGGAGGAGAAGCACACATTTCTGAAGCTCAGAAGAATGTGGAAGCAGAGGTAGCAGAAGGAGGACAAAATCTTATGATGAGGAACGTTCTTCTAAAGCCAGAGAAAGAAATAGAAGACCCAGTTTAGCAAACAAGGTTGTTCAGGACTGCTTGTAAGACAAAGGAAAAAGTTTGTAAGATGATTATAGACAGTGGGAGTACTAATAATTTAGTATCAACAGAGATGGTGGATAAGCTGGAGCTAGATATAACTTCACACCCAAGTCCATACAAAGTATCGTGGTTGCCGAAAGGACATCAAGTAATGGTAATTCAACAATGCAAAGTTGAATTTAAAATAGGAGGCTATAAAGATGAGATTCTATGTGATGTGATTCCCATGGATGTTTGTCATATTTTTTGGGGGAGACCATGACAGTTTGATAGGAATGTTATTCATGATGTGAGAAAAAATACTTATACTCTAGAAAAGAATGGTAGAACCCACATGTTACTGCCAATAGAAGAGAAGAAAGAAAAGGAAGAAGCCAATACAAGAATACTTCTCATGAGTGGGAAGGAAATCTTGAAGGATATCAAGAAAGATCAAGAAATGCAATTTGTTGTCTTAAGGAAGACAGGAGTTGTCCTTACCAATACTTTTGTGGATGATTTACCTAAAGAAATCCAAGAATTGTTGGAGAACTTTACTGACATAGTAATGGATGATTTGCCTCACTCATTACCACTTATTAGGAGCATTAGCCACCATATTGACTTGATTCTAGGAGCCAATTTGCCAAATAAAGAAGCGTATAGGTTGACACCTCGAGAGAATGAAGAAGTTAAGAATCAAGTTCAGGAGTTGTTGGATAAATTTTTAGTCAGGAAAAGTCTAAGCCCATGTGCAGTGCCAACTGTATTGAGTTCAAAGAAGGATGGGGGATGGAGAATGTGTACAGATTCCATAGCTATCAACAGGATCACCATCAAGTATAGATTTCCTTTACCTAGGATGAATGACTTGATGGATTGTTTGAGCGGAGCAAGATATTTTTCAAAAATAGACTTGAAGAGTGGATATCATCAGATAAGAATGAGAGAGGGAGATGAATGGAAAACAACATTCAAGGCAAATGAAGGTTTGTTTGAATGTCTAGTCATGCCATTTGGATTGCCAAATTCTCCAAGTACATTTATGAGGTTGATGAATGAAGTACTAAAGGACTTCATAGGTAAATTTGTCATTGTATATATGGATGATATATTAGTTTTCAACAAAACATAGGAAGAACGTTTAAAGCACTTGAGATAAGTGATGAGGAGATTGCAGCAAGAAAATTTATTAATAAACTTGAAGAAAAGTTCTTTTATGAAGACAGAGCTCATATATTTGGGTTTTTTATCTCTTCAAATGAATTGAAGATGGATCTGGAAAAGGTGGGAGTAATCAAAGAATGGCCATCACCCAGGAGCATATTTGTGGTGAGAAGTTTTCATGGTTTAACAAGTTTTTATCGAAAGTTTATTAGAAATTTTAGTGGTATATGTGAACCCATGATGGACACTGTGATGAAGAAACATAAGTCTTTTAATTGGAAAGAGGAGGCTGAGAAAAGATTCAGAGTGTTGACAAAGAAGATAACAGAGCAACCAGTTCTGGTTTTACCATATTTTGGAAATACATTTCAGGTGAGGTGTGATGCAAGTGGAATAGCCATTGGAGTAGTTTTGAGTCAAGATAATAGGCTAGTTTCTTATTTCAGTGAGAAGTTGAATGATGCTAAGGAGAAATATTCTACATATGACAAGGAATTTTATGCAGTGATTCAAGATTTGAATAAATGGAAGCATTATTTAATTCCAAAGGAGTTTGTCTTATATAGTGATAATCAAGCTTTGCAATTTATTACTAGGCAAGAGAAGTTGAATCAGAGGCATGCTAAGTGGGTAGAATTTATGCATAATTTTACTTTTGTCATTAAACATATTTTTGGAAGTGCTAATAAAGTTGCAGATTCTTTGAGAAAGATAATTTTGGTTGTACAGGAATTTCAAGTGAAGACCTTAGGGTTTGATCACCTTAAGGAAATGTATCAGGAAAATTCAAATTTTAAGGAGGCTTATGAAGCATATGAAAATCCTTTGTTGAGGGATAACCACTCATGGTTAGAATATTTTATCCAGGATGGATTGTTGTTTAAAGGAAGTCAATTGTGCATACCAAGATGTTCAATGAGAGACAATTTGTTGAAATAAAAACATAATGGAGGTTCAACCAAACATTTTGGTCATGATAAAACATTTTACAATTGATTAGTTTGTATTATTGGCCAGGTATGAGGGCATATGTGAAGCAATTTGTAGATCGATGTAATATTTGTCAACTTGCAAAAGGGAAGAGACAAAACACTGGGTTGTATCAACCATTGCCTATTCCAAAAAGGCCTTGGGATGCAATTCGTATGGATTTTGTATTGGGATTACCTAGAACCCAGAAGGGAAGTGATTCCATATTTTTTGTGGTCGATAGATTTTCTAAGATGGCACATTTCATACCATGTCAGAAAATAAATGATGCTACACACATAGTCAATTTGTTTTTCAAAGAAGTTGTGAGATTACATGGATTGCCCAGAAGCATAGTTTCAGACAGGGACACTAAGTTTGTAGGACACTTTTGGAGGACTCTATGGAAGAGGCTAGGAACTAACTTATCTATCACCCTCAGACAGACAGACAGACTGAAGTGGTGAATATGATTCTGGGAAATTTGTTAAGGAGTTTAGTCACTGAACAAGGTCGTTAGTGGGATTAGATTCTGGCATAGGCATAATTTTTGTTTAACAATTCAGTTAATAGGAGCACTAGAAAAAGTCCATTCGAGATAGTATATGGAAGATAGCCGAGAGGGTTTGCAGAATTGAGAGAGTTGAAACAAGATGAATTCAAGAGTGCTAGAGAACAAGCTTTTGCTACAGAAATGCAAAGACTTCATGATCAAGTTAAGAGGCAGATACATGATAGTAATCAAAAGTATAAGACAGAGTTGATCAGAAAAGAAGGGAAGTTCAATTTGAAGTGGGAGATGAAGTTTTATCTCGTTTGAGGAAGGATAGGTTTCCAAGAGGAACATATAATAAATTGAAGATGAAAAAGATAGGACCATGCAAGATCCTTAGAAAATTTACAACAAATTCTTATGAGATAGAGTTGCCAGACAATGTTGGGATATCATCGATATTCAACATTGCAGATTTATATCCTTATAACAAAGATGACACAGGAGGATTGGATGACCAGGAAGAGATTTAGTGGGAAGAACAGATGCCTACAGTAGAAAAACCTCAGATGGAGAAAATTTTATAACAAAGAGTTGGAAGGAAAACCAGAAGAAAGATGTATCCTGAATATTTGGTAAAGTGGAAAGATCACCTAGTAGAAGATTCACGTTGGGTAACTAAACCTGATATTTTGAAGCATGGAAAAACAGTGCGAGAGCTCATGGACAGGAGTCCATGAATATTTTGGCCAGAGAAGTATGATGCAAGAGAATTGCTATCAAATCCAAAAAGGCGGATGTGGAATTGGAGTCAACACATCGAAGGAGCCAAAACCAACCTTAATCAGCTTGGTAGCGGTGTGAAGATATTTTTTATTTTCTCGTTAATTAATTAGTTCTGCAAAGTCAGGCTACTGTTTGAAAGGACAGAACAATTGTAAATCCTTTACATGACTGTAATGTATTACAGGTGTGGGATACTTGCCCATATTAGTCATTAGGTTGTATTAATTGAGTAGGTAACCGCTTGAATAGAATGTACTAGTATTTAGATAGGAGGAAGAAGAGCGAGGAAGGGTTGGGTCCTTAGACAAGTTTTTATTGTAAAAGTTGTGAAGGAGATAGCTACTATAATTATGTTTTCTTCTTAAATGAATAGAACATAGGAAATTGACACAAATCTACAGTGTTGATATTGTCTACAGTTTGACCGTGTTGTTATGTGTTTGTGAATATATGATGTTTATAGTGAGTGAATGAATGAATAATTGAATGAGCTCAATTGTTTCTCTTCTATAAGATTATGCAAGGAGTGCATGTAGAGTGCAAGGAGTGCATGTGAAGAAGTATTTTTTGACTTAAATCTCATAAGAGATAGCGGGGCATTTATGTATGCAAAGAGTGCATATCGAGCACAAGGAGTGCGTATAGAAACAAACTTGTGTTAGAGTTTGAAATCTCAAGAGGTTGAGCACAGAGTATGCTAGGAGGGCACCTGAAGGTCTTTTGAAAAAGACACAGAGTGCAAATGTGCGCAAGGGGCGAGATTTAAATTTCGATTCCCAGAAACTCAGGAGGGGTAGTGGTTTTAAGTCTCGAGAGGAAATACTTAGAAAAGTTTCTAAGTTTTTAAGAATTGAAGCGTTCAAAGGTGGAGTGCAGAAACTTGAAGTTTAAAGAAGGAACAAGTACAGAGGATTAAGCAGGAGAAATTCTTCAGACAAGAAGTTTGAAGGTTGGATAAGATTGAGGGTTAAGATTCATTCAGAAAGAGCTGAAATCTTTCAAGTCATTAGATATCGAAGAATTAGCGCACTGGTTAGTCACGAGGAGTTATCGGAATTTCACAAATCAAAATATTTGGAAGAAGCAGAGTGAAACTCGCGAAACACGAAATCGCTACTTGATCACAACCATTGGCTGGAGAGATCTTGTGGACCATTGATCTAATCTGAATATTTCACAATTTCAGGTATTGGAGGATCGGGAGAACAGAGGTGAATCACATTGGGAATGCCCGATATGTGAAATCTCGGCACGCTCGGAAGGATTGGCCCCAGGTCATAGTGAAGGGTCATATGGATGAAGGATAAGGGAGGATCTAGCATGCGCTAGGCCCTTTTCATAATTTCAGGACTCGAGAGTTCAAAGGACAGAGAGTCGGTTGACTCATATAGCCAATACGTGAAATCACGACGTGACTTTTCGAATAGGTGTGTGGTCACAAGGCATGGTGACGTGGAGGAGACTTGCATTTAGCACTTGTTCACATGGGCGGAGTTTTCATAAAAAGACCTGTGGATTGTTTTTTTTGAGGTTCCAGTAGGGAATCGAAGACTGTTTCAGTTCAGTCTTGAGAAGATCCTAAGACCGAGAGGTTGCGCAACCCTTGAAGAGAAGGGGGTGTCTGCACCACATGTTCCCAACTCACTTGACCAAGTTGATTTCAAAATGATATATAAACAAGATACACCCATTTATAGTATTAAATTAATATTAAATGGTGAAGGTGGGGTATATGGTCGGGTCATTGGGTTTTTGTGTTGGTAGGTGGTAGTGAATTCGCCGATGAGACATCGAAAATCAAATCTCGACCATATGCCTTGGGTACATTATATAATCAAGATAACATTAAACTATCCCCCCTTTATATAAAACAATAATAATAATAATAATAATAATAATAATAATAATCTATGTTTAAGGTCACAACCAAGCCAAACACCAAATTGGTGTATGAGACCCCCTTGTTTGTGGGACAATGGACCCCCTCCACCCAACGATTTGACTGGTAAAGTCTACAGAGGTATACATACCCTACCCCTCTCTAGATTTGAACTTGTGACCTCTTAGGAGGAAGCACATCTTCTTAACCATTAGCCCACTTAGGCAGTATATATATTATGTTCGTTCTTCCCCAAACCTTATTCAAATAATTTTTTCAAGTAAAATAAAAGATGTGTGGTCTGGGTATTATGGTCGGGATTTGTTTCTGATAGGGAGGTAATAGATAATATACATTATGTCTAGCTTTAACATTGTTATGGCATATTTCCCTCACATGTGTATATTTCTCACATACATTTTTCAATATATATGTATATGATATTTACGTTTCAAAGGTTTTGTGAGGGGAGTTTTGAATATAAGTTAAAATGTTTTTTAGAACTCCTTATAATATAGGAAATTCCTATTTTTTAGGAAATCCCTATATTATAGGGAGGCCTAGAAAATAGGGCCCGGGGAGAGGTGAATAAAAGGAAAAAAGGTAAAAAGATTAAAAATATGTACACATTAAGACATTTGAGTTAAAAAATAAAAAGGAAAATAATAAATAAAAAGGAAAAAACGGAAATGAAGAATGTGAAGATTTAAAATGAAAAATGAATAACACTATATATTAGGTCTTAGTGTGAGTTATTTTTTTATTCATGTAAAAAGAAAATAAAAAATTTACAAAAATAAAATAAAAAATTAATTAAAATACAAAACAATAATATACATGGAACAAAAAAAAAATATTACAAAATAAAATAAATAAATATACAAAATAAAATAAATATACAAAATCAAAATCGAATATTTACAGAAATATTGACAAAATAAAGAAAAATAAATAAAATAAAATGATACAATATAATTACAAAATGGGAAAATTTAGAGGTATTTAGATAAGTCGAGGTCCCACCCCCCATATTCCATTGGATAGGGTTACTAGGATGTCGACGTGGAAAATAGAATGTCTTGAGGGGTAATGTGTGTCAGCTTGTGATTGCATGGGATTAGAGCAAGCCATTGATTGGTTATGATCGGGCGTGATCTCAGCCTTAGATTACCTTAGGTCTCATTTAAGGAATGCTAAGAGGGAGAGTGACATCATGATGATGTAGTCGACTAGCATGGCAGCTGAGGTGCTCAGAAGATGTAACATGGTGACAAATGATTGGTTGATGGGAGAAGAGAGGGTCGCACTTGAGTGAGGAGTAAGGATGGAAGGAGTCCTGACGACGAGAGATCATTGACGATGGTGGAGCACCTAACTACAAGGGATTATAACGACGAGGGAGGATGGAATAATCACCGAAGGTGAGGGATCGTCGATGATGAGGGAGGACGTGTGTCAACACCTGGTTGGATAAATTCTAGTGTCCTATGATGACGTGTATATCCTAATCATTTCACATGTCAAACTAAGGATGGGTGCACGTGTCATGTGAATGGCAGGTCATGGCAGTGCCACATGTTTGAGGATGTCATCATGGTAGTTGAGTGAGGCTGAAGGTGGTTAACTTTCGGCTAACTCGAATCGCAGAGGAGATTGGGACCTTTGATCTTTGTCTATAGAGAGTACTTGGATCTATCAAAGGATGGTGTCATTGTCAGAGATGGAGTTAGGAGATCTCAAGTGCTAGGGAGAAGGAGGCCCTGATGATGAGAAATCATGACGACGTTGTTGTCAGGGAATGTGATCGGAATACTATGAGGACATGAAGCTGGAAGATCCTGATGACAATGAGGATAGGTAATGGATTCAAAATCAACACCATGCTGATACCACATAGTATGGCACAAGTGCTATGGAACCACGTGGAAGCAAGGTGGAAAGGTGAGTGAAAACATAGGAAACTTTGGGAAGCCATAACTTTCAATCCGTAACTTGGATTTAAGTATGGTTATATTCGTTGGAAATCTCTTGGTGGGAAGAATCCAGCTATGAGATTTTTTTTTAGAGGAAATACTATAGGAAAATAAGGAGAGAACCCAATAGGACTTGGGCCTAGGTTTTGGGAGAGAGGGAAGGCCAAAAGAAAAATCCGGTAGAGATCAATCCGAAGAGGCTTGGGGATAGGTTTGTAGAAAATATGGATCCAATAGCCTTGGAAGCTTAGGAACTCAGGGAAATAGGAAAAGGGGAATCTCGGTAAGAATCAACTTCAAGGTTCTAGAAAAGGATCAAATGATTCCCCACAAGCCTCTCAAGGATGGAGTGGTCATGCGAACAAAGTGGCTCTACAAACCTGCTCCTACAAAACAAAAGATTGAGATCATCCATGCAATCAAAAGAAGACTAGCCAATACAATATATATATATATATATATATATATATATATATATATATATATTCCCTTCCTTTAAACCAACTTATAAGAGAGTGTTAGGTTTATTGAACAATAGTGTGGTGACTGTAGATGAGTGTATTAAGACTACATATTTTAATTCAAAATAGAAGAGTAGGATCCGTATGCAAGATCATAAGTATGAAGTCATGAAACATAACATGTTAGCAAGATGATGAAGAATTTGAATTAGTCAATCAACAAATAATCAGCCACAACCTGATCCAAGACATGCAATAAAACATCAAGCTCTGTAGCCACATAGGATCAACAAGCACTTCAAAATCAACAAAAGGTCTAAAGACAACATGTCAAGTCCATCATACAAATGTCAAAAAATATAATAGTTTAATCAGCATCATGAAGACATTTTAAATCATCACATTGAGAGGAATAATCAACACCCATCAAAGAGAAATGATTGCCCATTTTAAGCTTCAACTTTTTGCAAAGACAGAGAAGCCGGATGGAACGAGACGGAAGCCAATGCGGCTAGGGTCCAAACCCTAGCCGCCACCGTTCTGCTCTTCGTTTGCAGGGGCGCTGAGCGTCTTTCGTAGCTGCCGATCAAGGTTTTCATAGATCTCCCATCGTTCTCTCTGCTTACAGGACGCGATTCGGCGGTTCCAGTGCATCCTCCTGCGTGCACGCGATCTGGAGCAGTGGTAGCCGCTGGTGGTCGCCGCCCGGCCAAGATGGCTTCAAATCCGATTGCCGAAACCGAAGAAGATCCCTTGAAATCCTTTAAAGCTTTAGTCCGTTCGGCAGGACCTTCCAAGCCCGCTCTTTCGACTAATTTTGTTAAGAAGATGGAGGAGATCCCTTCTCTGGAGCTATCTCCAGAGGAGCCTTGCAACCTCGCCCTCTCTCTGGCAGAAAATGCCCTCATCGGAAATTTCACGGGGCTATGGCCCAGCCCCAAAACGGTGGAGACATGGATTAAGGAACGATGGATGCCGCTTATACAGGGAAGCGTTAACCTGTGGGCAGCAGGCAGGGGTTTTTTTATCTTCAGTTTCTCAAGGACAGAGGACCAGGATCTAGTTTTCAGATCTGGACCCTATTTCATGGGGTCAAGAGGGCTGTTCTTAGCCCCTTGGACTCTTGACTTCAACCCTAGAGCCGAGATCACTGCAGCCCCTATTTGGGTTAGGCTGCCTCACCTCCCCTTACACCTTTGGGGGAAAAGCTCTCTGAAGGACATTGGAAATAAGCTTGGGCGTTTCCTGGATAGTGTGGAACCGAAAGGGGGACAGATTACCTGCGCTCGTATTTGTGTTGAGGTTAACCTTGAGAAAGGCCTACCAGAGGCCATCAAGCTCTCCCTGGGGGAGTGGTGTCATATCCAAGAGTTGGACTATGAGCAGATCCCTTTTAAGTGCCTCCAGTGCCATGCATACGGTCATTTTGCAAAAAGCTGTCCCAAAGTCCCTGAGGAGCAGGGACCAGTCAAAGAAGATGATTTTCAGCCAGTAAACCGACGAAGGCAACCAAGGCGAAAGGACCCATTACCCCAGGCTCCGAAGGCCACTCATCCAACAGAGGTTCTTCTAGAAAATAAAAACAGCTTTGATGCGCTAAAGGAAGATGAAGCCCTAGATCCAGAAGCAACAACAGTGAAGGAAGCTCCTCTGGCAGATGAAAGCCTTCCGGACTCCACCCCCCCGGGCCCAGTAGCAGCGAAGGAATTTTGGGCTCCAGATCCGGCACCCTCTGCCTCTGCAGGTCTGACAGATTCAGTCCCCTCTAGCGATTCTGTGGACACTTCTGAAAACAACTCAGCTCCGTCTCCACCCCTCACCCGAGGACGAAATACCAACAAAGAGTGCAGAGAAAAGGAGGCAGCCTCCAACATCTCTTCAGGCTCTCAGAAAAAGCTGGATCCCTTCATTAAGAGGAAAATTCCACCCCCCTCGGGTTAATGCTTTGCTTCTGTCTTCTACTGTGCTCACAGTTTGTGAGAATTTATTCATGTATGCAATTTTTGTCATTCTCTCGAATTATCTCCAGAAGTAGATGGGATTGGCTCCCCAAGACATTCACAAGAAGGATGGTAGCACTGTTAGAGGTCACCGTCCTTCTTCAGATTTGTAACTTTCTGATTCTGGCTTGCCAGAATGCCAACTAATGAAACATATCCGTTCTTGTTAAAAAAAAAATCAACACCCATCAAAGAAAATCATCCATCAAGATAAAACCCCCAACTCCCTCAAAGTAGGAAAAGGGATAGTATTAGACTCAAGCAATAGAGGATTAGGAAATAAGATTGAAATTTTAGTAGGGGGTCCCTTTCCTTTCACTTTTCAAGAAAAAGTAAAGGGGGATTGTTGCGGCCACAAAACAACCAAAGAAGACAATCTCTTATTCCACTGCCATTCTTGGAGAATTATTCATGTTGTGAAAGTTAGACATTCAATTTCTATAGAGATTTCATAGCCTGGCCATAATATTTACATAGAGACAAAAAAGTTCTTATTATCACAATTGTATGTAGGATACAAGACATTGGGAAAGGACAAATGTCAAATCAATATTTAATTATCAATTGGGACCTCCATATGGTGAAGTTGGAAGCTGCTCATAAATTTAAATCCTTTAGTATTGAAATGAAACCACATACATTCAAACATTCATTGCATAGTTTGAAAATAAAAGTTCGACATTGAGTGGAAAGGAAAAACAAGCTTCCAATCCCAGCAAGATTTGACTTTTGAATCTTGACAATAAATGTCAAATAGAATACATAAATAACCGACACTTGTGAAGTAAATATTTTATTAACAAGAAAATCTAAGTTTCCAAAATTAGCAGTTATGAATGAACAACCTCATAAACCACTACCCTAGCTACAAGAACCAACTATCGTAAGCATACATACATAGTAATTGATACCAAAATATATTCCCTCTAAGTATATTTGTAATGGTTCTATAAATACCATATCCTCCACTTTGGCCACCTATTGTTTTCTTACACTATGAAGATGTAAAGCTAGTGAAGTTTCCACCTCAAGCTCAAATTTACCTAGATAATTTGGTGAGGATCCTTGTGACAAAATGAATTATGAGCAAGCAAGATGATGAACTGTAAGGCTAACCCACTAGACTTCCTCAGTGGATATTTGATTTATGAGGACCAAGAGAGAGATCCACCTAGTTAAGTGGCATAAGTAATCCTTGAGGAGTGTTATCACTGAAATTTCATCCTGTAATGCCCATATATTTCTAAACATCATTAAGTTTCCTAAACATTTTATGAAAGTAAACTGAAACAAAATTTCATAGCATGATATTGAATTTTATAATAGCAACTTCAGTAACTTAGATTTATCAATAAATACTAATTTCATGGCAGAAGGAAATACATACATAACTTAACAAGTACCTGGATTTGATGCTAATCTCTATTGTCTCTTTGCCTTGCTACTGCCTTTCTGCTCCCGGCTACACCGATCAACCCTGCCACAAACAGGAAAATAACTTCCCAAAACTACTGTCCTCCCTGCCAACTAGGAAAACTACCTAGCTCCAAGATATCTATGGATATCCTGGCCCTCCGTGCCCAAAACCTCCAGCAACCCGGTGCCTCCCCTGATAAAATCTCAACCAGGAACTCTACTCCTTGCTCACAGCAAGCCAACAATCCACAAAATACAATAGTGCACAGAAAATCGCCGCTCACAGCAAAACACAACCGTCCAGAGGATCTCTGCTCACGAAAAAACATAACCGTCCAGAGGCTCTCTGCTCACGGAAAAACAAAATAGTCCACGCCAATACAGTCGGCTCAGCAATTCTAGTCCACAACATCCATTCCCCCCCTCCTGCCGAATGGTGTGCACATCCCCCTCTTCCTGTCCCTTATTCCTCCCTGTCGACTCACGCATTTACTTCACAACCACCCCCATCCTCCATCCTTCGTCCCTTCATTAATATTTTATCATCTCGGGATTTCTGGATTTCTCACCCTGCATACGCCACCCTCTACTGCATATGCAATTCCTGTTATCTCTTTTTTTTTTGATCTCTTAAATTTATGTCACAGGTCATTAAATGTGATCTTCAGTTTGATTATTATTACTTAGTTAATCCCCAATTACTCCTTTAATTAGATCTTACTTAATAATATTCAATCATTTATCCAATTAGGGTCATTACAGTGTTTTAAATAAGAAAGGAAACTAATTTACATTCCATGGATGTTAAATTGTAGCATATACGATACAATGGAACCCCAAGAAAATTTAAAACCCTCACAAGAAAACCAAGAAGATCAAAATCCTAACCCACCACCACCGCCACCACCACATAATTTAAACAATGAAATTGATGAGGGGTTGGTGATATTAAGCAACCTGGAGGAACGACAAGGGAAATTGACATTTCTGACTATAGGGAAAGAATGTACAAGTATTATAGAATGTACAATAGTTTTGGGCAGTTATTTTCCTGTTTGTGGCAGGGTTGATCTGTGTAGCCGGGAGTAGAAAGGCAACAGTAAGGCAAAGAGACAACAGAGATTAGCATCAGATCCAGGTACTTGTTAAGTTATGTATTTATTTCCTTCTGCCATGAAATTAGTATTTATTGATAAATGTAAGTTACTGAAGTTGCTGTTATAAAAGTCAATATCATGCTATGAAATTTTGTTTCAGTTTACTTTCATAAAATGTTTAGGAAACTTAATGATGTTTAGAAATATATGGGCATTACACATCCGCAATATTGCACGCAAATGGTTACAGAAATACATCAATGCCAAACAACTATTAGTTCACCTACAACATCAAAATGCATTTCCAAGAGGAAAACACTATACAATTGGGCAAAAAATGGCATGCGCTAACTCACTGAAGGAAGCGTGCGCACAGTGCATGGGCCAAAGAAGCCCATAGAGCACACAATGCACCATATGCGCGACTGTGTATGAGAAAATCCTTGCACTCCTGTGAACAACGCATTTATGGTTCTTGTCGACCCTCAACCACTTATGGACCAGCTCCCAAATTGATTTGACCTTCATATTTGAGATGAATCTGAATGGGGGGCTAGTCAAGGACCAAAGGGTTCCCTAAAGGGCCCCTTGTTCACACTAAGAACCAATTGAATATTTCCTTGAAGAAATGCTATAAATGGAGGCCATGGGTGCACTAAGAAATTAAGATTTTCATAGTATTGTTATATTGCCTCAATCCTCTCTTGAGAATCCTCTTTTCTCCTTGGAGAATTCTAGCAACATTCCAATAGGCCTTTCCACTCACCTCTTGAGGGAATAAACATTGATTTCTTCATCATTTGATTTATTTTCTACCATTGTAAGAAGAGCTCTCCATTAGGGAACTCCAGAGCCCTCCCAAGGTGGAAGAGGGGACTCATAAGTCCTCATTTCTCTACGATGTTTTTCCAAGTAATAATTTTATCCATTGGTGGCATAATCTTGGTCATTGGTTTATTGTTTATGGTTCTAAAAGTTTCTTATGCATTCTAGTTTTATTTCCTTAGTTGTTTTAGTTTATTTAGTTGTTTATTTCATGTGTTTGGTTTATTTAACCCATTCACTAACCTATGTCTTGTCTAGGAGGCCCAACTAGGCATGTAAGTGCCCTTGTTTTTCTCACCCAAGTGACGAAACGAACACAACAGATTGACGACCATACTGGGGATAGGTATCAATTTCCACCCTATTTGGGCTTAGAGAGAACTTATTTTTTATCCATTTGTCTTGTAGGTACCAAAACCGACCTAGAATTACCTGTCAAGAGACAATTTTTGACTTGGTGGAGGATAATTTCACTCAAAATCCCCCCTGATGCGTATCAGAACGTCTGTGGGCATCTCATCCCATGGACGTGCACTCAATGCACTGTGCACCCAAAAGTCTTCTATCCTCTATGCATTATGCGCACTGTATGCCCAAGAGGCTTATGTTCTTTGCGCATTATGTGCCCACTATGCCTTTGTCTGAACTATAACCCATGCACATTTCTAGAGTTTCAAAATTGTAAGAGTTTTTGTGATGATTTGAAGGCCCCTAGCCTTCAAAATCTTACTTTCATGCAACTTTTAAATGCACTCCACTTAGACTCCTTTCCCATATGAAATGTTATCTAAACATAGGCACTTAGGGGGTAAAAAGAACCATATTTTCTCCTATTTTTCTTTGGTTGCCACATGGATGGATTTTTTGTTTTGTAAAAGTTAAGTTGAGATTATTTTCTATCACATATAAAAAAACTTGCATTGGGACCAAAAATCAACTTTGATCATTGAGTATCCTTTTCTCTCGCACCATAGAGTGATCTTGAGAATCAAAAAGGTGGTTAAGGGGACATTTCATCTCCCTTAACAAAATATTTAGGAGAGTACAAAGCCCCCCTAGGGGTCCTCTTAGTTTCCTTTTGAAATCATCTTAAATTTGTAAGGGCCCATACATTCCCACATGTTGCAAACTTAGGATAGTTTCTTGAAATTGCTTTCTTAGTTTACATCACTAGGAGAGTTTAAAGATCAAAGTAACGGGCCCATACATTCCCACATTCTTGCAATATAGGATAGTTTTTTAGGATTTCTTAGTATAAACAACATTAGGGAGTTTAAAGGATTGGTAAGGACCCATATGTCCACATGATAGTTATTTAGGGATTTAAAAAATCCGCAAGGTTATACCAATGACACTTAGTAAGATAGGTAAAAAATATTTGTAAAGACCACAGGAAGTCCACATGTTGCAAATTCACACCTAACTTATTAAAAATTGGCACATTTCTTCACTTTCTCACACACAAAGTCACTCATCACTCAGATAATTTCCATCTTGAGCTTTGGAGGTTGAAGTAGGTTTTCTCCAAAGGAATTCCAAAACATCCCACTATTTCTTGAAGAAATTATCCACACCCACTTAATTCAAACGAGATTGGTTCAAACCCCCAATATCTTAGCCCACCACATCTAAATTTTTTCTGAAAAACTCACTAAGTTTTCCTCCACTGGAAGTCCCAAAAGAAAATTTTTAGTCTAGGTAGGATCTCGGGGTAGGCATACAAATAACCCCCCATTATCTGGTTCTCACATTTTCAAACATTAGAAGTTGACAAATAGAGAACTTTAAAATCATCCAAATCAAGTGTTACTACACCATAAGGTAGGGAGATACCCATGAAGGGTTGAAGGCCGAGGTTTGGTTGTTCTGTGCATCCCCCCTTGAGTCACCCAACTCTTGGAAGGGATCCAACCCGTGACCCAATTCTTAGACAGAAAATATAAATGTCGCACTTTGACCGAGGTACCTAGTGGCCAAATTTAGGACATCTACCTAGGTGGAAATTGTGGTATGAAATTGCACCTTGATCATATTTTGTGTGGCTATTGGGAGATATCACCAGATCTTTCATGATATGCACCCTCTACCCCTCATTATAAATGATTATCTCATCCTTCACTAGTTCCTCTTCCGATGGCTTCAGACCCCACTATTGAGTGCTCTTGGAAGGTCCAGTGCTATTACTCAGTGCCCTCTACACACTTGTGCCCAAAAGTCTTTTTCAATTCGTGCATTGGCACTCAGTGCACCTCTGTCTACTTTGAGACCCGCGCACCTGTGCAAAAAAATACACATTGTAAGCCTTTTTGTGATTCGTGGAAGGCCCCCAGCCTTCTTAAAAATGATTCCATGCATGTTGTAATCTGCACCACACTTAAGTTCTCTCTCCATATAAAGGGATTAGTCAAAACACATAAGCACTTAGGGGTAAAATATCATTATTTCTCCTCTCTTTTTTTTTCTTTTTTTTTTGCCACATGGATGGCTTTCTTTGACTATAAGTTAGAATCATTTGTAAATCACATATAAAAGTTGCATTGGGACCAGAAATTGGATATCAATCGTTGAGTATGCTCTTCTCTCGCACTTCAAAACGATCTTGAGAATCAGAAAGAGGTTGGAGGACGATTTCATCTCCCTTAAAAATACTAAAACCTTTAGGAGAGGACAACAGCCCCCTCGGGACTCTTAGTTTATTTTTCAAACACATCTCAAGATTGTAATGGGCTCATACATGCCCACATGCTACAAAGATAGGATAGTGCTGAAATTTACTTTCTTAGATTAAATCACTAGGGAAGTTTAAAAGTTTTTGTAACAGGCCCATGCATGCCCACATGATCACAATCTAGGATAGTTTTAAAGCTTTCTTAGATTAAATTACATCAGAGAGTTAAAGGAATAGTAAGGACCCCCATGTCCACATGCTAGTTTCCTACGGACTTTTTGAATTCTGCAAGGTTGTACCAACGACACATAGTAACTTAGGTAATCAACACTTGTAAGGACCAAGCGAATTTGACACCTAAATTATTAAAAATTGGCACACTTTCACTTGTTCACACACAAAGTCACTTCTCACTCACATAGTTTTCCTCTCGAAATGTGGAGGTTGAAGTAAGTATCCTCCAAAAGGGATTCTAAAAACACCCCACCCTTTTTCGTGAAGAAACTATCCACTCCCACTTAATTTCAATGAGATTTCCTCACACCCCCAGTCTCTCAAACAACCACATCTAAAAAATTCTAAAAAATTTCTAAAAAATCACTAAGTTTTCCTCCACAAGCGGTGCCAAAAGAAATCTTTTAGTCTAGGTAGGATTTCGGGGATAGGCATCCAAATAACTCCCCATTATCCGGTTCTCACATTTTCAAAACAATAGAAGTTGTCAAATAGGGAACTTTAAAATCCTCCAAGTCAAGTGTTCCTAACACCATAAGGCAGGGAGATACCCATGAAGGGTTGAAGATCAAGGTCCGATTTTTCTATGCGTCCCCCCTTGAGGCACCCACCTCTTGGATGAGATCCAGCCCGTGACCCATTTCTTAGGCCAAAAATCTAAATGTTTCACTTTGACCAAGTTACCTAGTGACCAAATTTTAGGACATCTACCCAGGTGGCAATTGTGGACTGCAATTGCACCTTGATTGGATTTTGTGTGGCTATTGGGAAATATCGCCAGTTCTTTCAGAATATGCCCCCTCTACCCCTCATTATAACGGATTGCTTCATCCTTCACTAGTTTCTCTTCCGGTGGCTTCAGACCCCACTGTTGAGTACTATTGGAAGGTCCGGTGCTATTTGAGAGGAAGGACGTTACGTCTTTTAAGACATGAGCATTTGTTTTCTTTGTTCCCCCATGCAGACAAAATCCACCTATCCACATATATGCTTCTTTATCAAAACACTTTATGTAGGATGCACTTCTGATTACATTTGATTTGGATATATATTGTGTAAAGTTCAAAAATTGCAGCAAAGGCTCTTGTTTATTTATTTCTCTCACCACCATTCGCACACATTCACTCAGCGAGTCAGACATCATATGGGACTCACAGAACCCCCTTCATTCCGGATGCTTGCTAAATCCCTCCTATTCTAGGGGGAGTTCCTAGTCTTACCAACCCACCAACCCCACCTTCTCACACTCCTGTGAGTGCCACTATTTTGGAATCCGATTTGTTTGGTTCCACCTTACTTGGGTCCAATTCCCAAGGTCCACCATCCACTCGCTCTCCTTTACATGGAAGCAGGGGGCCAACTTCTTCTCAAAGGGGAAGTACAAACCCACCTAGTCCCCCTCAAGGGTCAGGTTCACAAAACCCTCACACCATGGCTGGAACTAATCCTCCACCACCACTCCATATTCCATATTTGGCCTCTCTCAACATACCAGACCTAAGAAAACTCACAAATGATCCTATATTGCATGACCCCACATGGCCTGCAATGCCCACCAAACTACCTTCACATATCCCCAAGTTTGAAGGAAAGGCAGGAGATGACCCTGCCAACCATGTCATGACTTTCAACTTATGGTGCTCTTCCAACAACATTATGGATGATTCCATCCAACTATGATTATTTCAATGCACACTCACTGGCCCATCAACCAAGTGGTATGTAGACAAAAAATCAAGGTCCCATGCGACTTTCGAGTCCTTGGCCAAAGCATTTTTTACCTTCTTCCAATTACCAATCTGCCATGACAATGGTATTGAACTACTCTCTGATTTTAAACAAACCTTAGCCACACATATCATTGATCACATTCAGGAGTGGCGTCGATGACGTAGTTTGTGCAAAGAAGAAACCACCAAACAACAATGTCTCGATTGGTTTCTCAGATCACTTGTCTCTCTCCTCGGTAAGGATGTGGCTTCCACCTTTCCTCAATCAGAAGAAGAAGCCATTAGTAAGGCTCAACAATATGACCTCATCTATTCACAATCAGGATACTTGTATACAGTACTCCTTGATCTCCCAAGACCTGTTCCATTTGGCCAAGATAAGCTTGGGATGTCTCACTCAACAGACAAATTGATTAGTACCACCACACACCACAATCCGCCACCCCAACAATCACCAATGTATGGCACACCTCAATATTCATCGGCATATGGAGGAACCCCTTATTATCCTCCACCCCCTTATCAACAACCATACCTGGTTTCCCTTCCTCCACCCAGCAGTGGGCCACTACCGACACCCACAATATGCCCACCTATCCAAACAAGTTCTGGTACTCCCACTACCTCATCTTATACTCTAAGTACTAATGAAAGCACCATGCCTACCTATGTACCTTACAAATCATTACCACCACATAATACGTACTTTCCATTTCCTGGCCCTCCATAGCCCATGGCTCCACCACCAGGACACCCTCACGCTGGGGTTAATTTTTTTACACCCTCTCCCATTCAGCAATATCAAAATTTTGAACAAATAAATACGGAAAATCCAACTTATCAGTAGAATAATGCCAAAAATAAAGGACAAAAATAGAATAATAACAACCCAGGTCAAGGAAGAAATCACCCCCAACAGAACCAACCCAATGGGGGCAACAAGAATCAAGGGACTCAGAACCCCCAGGGGGGCAACAACAACAGACGCCAAGGGAAAAATAACAATAACCTTCGAACCAACTTCCCCTGTTCCCTTTGCGGTGAGTTCAGTCATTATACTCATCATTGCCCCCAAATCACTAATTTTAAACGGATGGAAGACTCAGTGAATGGACCACATCCTCCAAACTGCCTCCCCCTCAGCAGGCCCCACAACAATACGTGCAACAACCACCCCCAGCCATGCTGCAAAACCCCATTCCACACCAAGGAGTGATGAACACCCAACAAGACATGCATCCTACCCCACCACAATTGGGACAATATCTCAATCCAAGCAATCTCATAGATCATACTATCCTCCTCACTAGTGAGGAAGAAGTCCTTCTACAAACACATAGTTTTCAACACCATGCACCCTCTAAGTCTCTTCCCATTCCACCCGAAACAATCTCACCACCAACAGGATCCCCTTTGATGATCCCTTGCCCTAACAAGGAAATACCTCTTTGCATCCCTTGCATCCCATTGCGCAGGAATGTCCACAACCCTCAGGCTAAGGTGGCTCATCACTACAGTTTAGTCGATGACTTGGCACAATCCTCGGCTACCATGTCAGTCTTAGAAGTACTTCAAACTTGTCCTACTTAGTGGAAGTCACTACTTTCCACCTTGGGGGCAGTTGACCCTATGGATACTCAACTCATCAGATTTGATCTCAACAATGGAGAACCTCATCTCCTGGCTCTCATCGCTTTTCAAATCCCCGTTAAAATTCAGAACATCACAGTTCATCTGTGTATCATTGATGAAGGTGCATCCACATGCATCATGTCCAAGCTTGTATGGAAGAAACTTGGTTCCCCCAAACTCATACCATCTGCCATTACCTTAAGGGATTATGAAGGATGACCATTTTCTCCCAAAGGGCTCTTCCAAAATGTCCCTGTAAAACTTGGAGGCAAGACCATTCTCATTGACATTGAAGTTATCGATGCCCCACTCAATTACAATATCTTGTTTGGTAGTAGCTACATGTATGCTATGAAGGCAGTTGCCTCTTTTGTCTTTCGAACAATGATGTTCCCCCATAATGGGAAGATCATTACCATTGATAAAGTCTCACATTATGAGCTAAACCCTTCTTCTAACATCGATAACATTCTCCCTTATGTCCACACTAATCTTGAGGTGTACCCACTCATCGATATGGGCCCCAGAATTTTCAAAGACCCATCCTTGTTAGGAACTCACCATGGTGCACCATCACTTATTCATCCTTCCAATCAAGTATGTGTTGTCTCATCCAAAGGAACTGACATTGAGGATACCCTTCCTCCCAATGAGGCTTCTCTTATATCTAATGTCCCACTAGTCATATATCTCCTCCCTCAAGAATCTCCTGTGAACTCGTCGACTCCACTAGTTCACGATTTCACCTCACCCCAAGGCCATATCCCAGTTTGGGAGACAGGTCCCTAAGCCATTACTCAAATCCATTTCTTTTACCCCCCACCAGGTGTACAAGATTTCTAGGTCACTGCAATGCTCACCCTTCCAAATATGTTATTGGCAATCCCAGTTCGGTATTTACATCCACCTGAGATGGTTCCTCAACCATCCCTCCCTCCCTGAACTAAAGGAATATTGATGCAGATTCCCATACTCACTCCCACCATACCCCCTACACCCCCACCCACTAACCCCCCTGCTACAGCTGGGGGTAGGCGAAAGAAGAAGGATCCCACAACTCCACTTCCCCCATGCATCCAACCTCCTTGTGTGCTATGTGAGAAATACGGATACCTCACCAACAAATTCCCATCTCTCCCCGAGTTACGTAATCTCATCCAAATCCCTCAAGCATCACCACCACTCATTGCTTCCTCCAATATTGCCGCTATCTCACAGAACACAAGTAACAAAGGACTGCGAACCAAATTTCCATGTGCCATATGTTCAGAATATGGACATTACACACACCGTTGTCTAGTGTTACCTCAATTCCTCTAGACACTAATAGTTGTACACCAGAGCTTTCAGCACACACCCACCCCAATTCCTGTCACCGACATCTATTATGTCACAACCTCAGTCAACGAATGTATGAGATGCCCTTGCTCTCTCTGCAAATCCCTAGATCATTTCACATATCAATGTCCTATGATCATTGAATATAGGCAATGCCAAGTGACCCTCATTCAAACCCCTACACCCCCTACAGAATTGATGGTTAACACTACCCCATCACCAAAGGTTCTTCATATTATTTCTCCTGAGCCAGAAACACTCTCCACTCCTCCATGGTTCTTGGATGACTTATATGAGGATTTACCCCCAAATCCCCCCAATTGTCCCATTCATTTCCCCACGGAAATTTTACGCCCAACTATCGTCTATAACCCTCAGTATCTCGATATTTGGTTTATGACAAGCGAACCATCACAATCTCATTGCATCATCCCTCCTGCTTCTTCACCACCAGAAAATAACCACACGGTGACCATCACCGATATCATTCCTTTAGATCCCTTGTATTCCCAACAATTCTAGTGTGATGAGGACATACTCAAGGAATTAGCCACCCCCAACTACCCATGGGATGCGCTACACCACAAAGCACTCTTCTTGTCACATGAAGCCTTTACGCCTCCTAACCAACACCCCATATAGGCAGTCGAAACCAAGGATTTTATCCCATCAGGGCATATCGATTGGCTCAACAACCCCATCCCTGCCCCTGATGCTTTTGAAGAAGGCAATATGGCCAACATTTTCCCTACCATCAAACTCAATATTTCCATAAAAAATGGAGTCGTCAAGGAAATCACCATTGGCGCTGCATGCACTCTTGAAGAAATCACCGCCTACAAATCCCTCTTCCAAGTGTACCGGGATATTTTTTCCTGGTCATACACAGAGATGCCTGGACTTGATCCCTCTATTGTCGAACATTTCATAGACACCTGGCTTGATACCACACTGGTTCGCCAAAAACAATGACCGCTACACCCATCCAAAGCAGTAGCCATGAAAGCCAAGATTGACAAATTATGCATGGCTGGATTCATTTACCCTATTGCCTATACCTCATGGGTCTCCAACCTTGTCCCCGTTAACAAAAAATAGGGCACCATCTGTGTATGCATGGACTTTCGTGATCTCAATCATGCCTGTCCCAAAGATAACTCTGATCATAGGAAACATTTCGAGAATGAGATTTTCGTCGAACTCTCATTTCGGTTAGGATTCTCACATGAGTTTTCCACACCATATTACCCTCAGTCCAACAGACAGTTTGAAGTAGTTAACAAGGTCCTCAAGACCATGTTACAACACATGGTTAACAAACATAAGACCAATTGGCATCATATGTTATTTTCTGCGCTATGGGCTTACCGTACGACCGTGAAAACGGCCAGCAGTTTCACACCATTTCATCTAGTCCACGGGGTCGAGGCCACTCTTCCTATCGAGTGTGAAATCCCCACCTTGCGCACCACAATTGAGCTATTACCTGACACTGCTCCAATGGAGTAGCATTTGTTGAACTTAGAGTCCCTGGATGAAGATTGTCGATCTTCATTACAGAACAATGAGGCAGCCAAAAAATGGTCAAAAGCCACCTTTGATCGCCATGATAACCTCCGCTCATTTCACGAAGGTGACCTCGTCCTTTCTTATGATATCACTCACAATATCCTCAGTCATGGAAAATTTGAGTCACTGTAGCATGGCCCTTACATTATCAAACATTGCCTCACCAAAGGTGCATACATATTGGCTTCCCCCGAGGGCCTCTCTTTCAAAGAAACCATCAACCGGTTGTACTTAAACAAATTTTATGCCTAAGCATAGACATTCTACATTAGGTTATTTTCTTTTATAGTGCTTTTAATCTTTTTTCCATACCTCACGCCTAAACTATCATTTGTGTTATTGACAGATGCCTCCTCCATCCGCCTACCACATCGGTTACACTGACAGGGCCAGCCATTGGACACAGAATCTCACTTCGGCTGCTTGGGCCCTCTATTCCCCCTCACATGAACTGCTCCACTGCATAGGCATATGTTTGGGTTCAACAACCAACAACCAAGTTGAGTACACTGTCGTCATTGGTCTCCTCATTGATGCCAGCCATCATCGTATTCGTCACCTTAGCGTCTTACTTGACTCTCAATTGGTCATCCTTTAGTTCAACAATGTGTACTATGTCTACAATCCTTGCCTCATTCACAAATACCTGCAAGTTAGACTTTTATCTCGACATTTTGATTTCATTACATTTACACATATTCCAAGACAATTTAATCAAATTACAGATAACTTGGCTAACATTGTACTAGATTGGCATATATCACATCAAGACACCTTTACAC
>ML779999.1:637832-651182 GCA_009831015.1 Picea engelmannii
ATCGATCAAATGTGCCATCAAAATGTTTACACAAAAATAGAGTACATCTTGTACAAAATCAGTAGGCCAGTGAACCATCTCGGTACAAAACTGGTGTCACCACACCAAATAGGCTCACCAACCTATATAATATACAAAAATACACACAAAGACACTCATGGTGCCTCTAGAGCACCACCACCTGGCCCTCCCTCAGGAGGTGGTGCCCCACCCGCTATCGGTCCCTCCGGCCCTGGAGGTAACCACCCAGTCATCGCAGCACCTTCTACTGTTGCTCGTCGAACCATAGTCTGCCACAATCACATAACCCCCACACACTGCTCTAGGATTCCCTCATCCTAGATAGATGACCACATGCCCTCAGGCACACCCTATAGCACCGCCTCCAAGCAGCGACGAATAACCTCAAAATCTCTCCCAGCCTCGTCTGGAGAAGCATGTGATGGCCCTACACTAGGGTCATCAAAATGGCATCTCCTAGCTTCTCTCTCATCGTCAACTGGTCTCGCCTCAACACCCTCATGTCATCGTCTCTCTCCCACCCGCGACTCTCCTCGTAGAGGCCTCACCGGCCCCTGACGAGATGACACTCTAGCCCACTCAACCTCATGCCTACGAGGTCCCAAATCTACACATACAAACAAAAAAAGGATAGCATCAACATCCATATATACATAATACACATGCTATACTATCTAAATATCAAAACATAAAAAATCACATCATACCTCAGTGGTCGAACACCTCTCCTGGAGGTAACACCATATCCAGATCACCCCAGAAGTCCACCCAACAGTACGGATATTGCAGTAGGATTTGTGGCATCTGTCGCCACACCTGTGCATCCTTGGCCGTGAAAAAATGGCCACCCTCCCCACCACCGTGGTGAGTCAAAATCCTCTACCACCGCATCATTCACGGCTCTCATGCACCAGGTGCACCCAATAACACTCTAGGGTGTAACATCGGCACCCTCTCCAAAAACCATGCAACCAAGATGGACCCAAAGGAAAAATCCCTTGAGTTTGCAACCCGACACCTGTCGAGCTAACCTACCATCTTGGCATGCAACGTCAATCCCCAGGAAAAATTCTCTCCTGCTAGTGCCCTCCCCATAATCCTCAACTGACCACCACTGATCTGTTGAGTCGTGAGGGACCCATAAACCCTCACAACCATCGCTGCTACACAGCGATGAACCAAGGCATCCATAGCCCTGATACTCACCATGGAGCTCGACATAAAATCCTCTCTCGAACAATACCTTCAGCCTAAGGTATCCAATTTCCCATCCCCAATTAATACGGGCTCCGTCGTTAAGGGCGTTCCCCGAAAAGGGAGCCCAGTCAGAAAATACACATCCTCCACCATAGTGAAGGCCAGCTGCTCACCCCGCACCATAAAACAATGCATATCCAAACTCCACATCTGGATCAAGAACTATAGGAGGTACTCCTCGGCCCATATCAAGGGGCATTCAAAGAACTTTAGTAGCCCACAAGCTATCAAAGTGTCATGAACCGCTGGCTACTCAATGGCCACAACCTCCCTGAGTTGCGACCAATCCCTCTCTCTCTAGTGAACCGGCATTGTCCAAAATGATCACCTGCAATCACATAATCCATTTCTTGATCATCCATCTCAAACATAAACACATTAAAATCTCCAAAAAGAGATATGTTTCGCACTCGTCAGCTTTGCCCCCAAGGCGCGGCTATTTAACCCCACAGGCATGCACACATGTGTGCATGTTCACCCCACAGGTGCGCACACATGTGTGCCTCTTCACCCCACAGGTGCGCACACATGCGCACCTGTTCATCCCATAGGTGCACCTGTCGACCATACAGAGGCACCTTCATGCGCCCCTGTGACATACACAGGCATGCATCGTAGCGGGCCTATCCACTATACAGTTGCACACCCATGCGCAGTTGTTTAGCTTACAAGCACTCATACCATGCGTTCCTGTGTCCCTCATTAGGGTACCCCCACATGCGAATATTTGGATAACAGGCACACACCCATGCGTGCATATTTCTCGATCACCCATGCACTGGGGGGGCCACACCCACAAAACCCCCTGTACGACCCTCCGTACAGGCCCTGCCCACAAATAGAAAACCTAATTCTATGCAGGACGATAAGACGACTAACCTGAAGCTCGTTGGTCCTAAATCGGCTACCTAATTCTCCCAGAATCTCCAAATCTCCTCTGAATATCTCTCATCCAATCACTCTGACAACAAGTACAAATGAGGTGGCAATGTGGGCCCTACAACTATATATAGTCCTTTTTTCCAAACTACCAGACCTCATTCCGGGAGCTCTGGGTGTCCGTTTTTCGATCCATCTTCAGCCACGGGATCAACACCCTGTCCTCTACATCAAGACAATCCCCAGGCCATTTTTCATCCTTATTCCCTGGGGGACCATTTGTCCATACCTCGTCCAGGTACACATGCTCATGTTCAAAATTATCAAATAAATGATTGTATGTTTGGTTCTCTTCAGATATTGTTCACGTCGGGTATTTGGTTTTCATGTGTGCAAGTACTTGGTCATCATACACCAACACAACATATTCAGGTATATAATCAACACTGGCATGTAATCATTCCCTCTGAATCTCAATTGCATCTCCAATCACACCCTCTGAAATTTGCCTTTAGGGTCCCCATATCTGGCTCTGCAGTACTGCCACCTCCACTGCATTTTGAGTACTGTCACCCGGTAGCACTCTCCCCCACATGAGTTGTCCCATTTATATCCCCCCTTGGCACTTTGACACTCATGTTGTTTTCAACCTTTAGGGATGAGAGTCTCGATAGTCTTACATCATGTCGCGAATCAGCCACATATTCCTTCTCCTCATTTTGCTAGCCTACCCAATGGACTCCCAGGGCACTTCCTCACAGATTATTTTGACTGCACTCCCGCAACATCATTTACCATCCACTTCACCCATCATCAATCTGCCCATCCTCAGATTTCCCTCCATACATTGCTCGACTACAGAAACCAACCTATGGGGCCCCAACCCTCCACTTGTTTTTTCCATCGACTTGTGCCATCCCCAAGCCAAGCCATCCTACACTGGGGCACCCATTTATGTATCTGCATTATTATCCCCACTGATTTTTTAATTCTTTTTGTAACTAAGCCATTGTTTCCAACATTTTACATAGCTTTTTGTCATCACCTTTGGTGACCTTCCTGGAAAATGCAACCCATGTTGCCCTTGGTTGGGGCACTCCTTACCATCTACTCCTATTTGGCATCGTCCACCAACTCCGAGTATCCCACAGACCACCTACCTTTGCTCTCTGAGTTTTTTCACCTTGTCCTGCCTCTGGCACAACTTATCCCACATATCATTATCCCCCCTAACACTCGACTTCATTGAACGGTTGTAGCCACTTATACTTCGCATATATCCCCAACCAAGGGAAGTATTGAGTCTCCATGCATCTTGACTTCGTCCATGTACCTCCTTAGTTCCTGACCTCACCTAGTGGATTTTACAAAGCCCTTTGCTTCTTGGAGTCGCGTCTCCCTTTTTGTCGACATCAACACAGTTTCCATAAGGGTGACAATATCTTGATTCTCATTACCTTTCCAATGAGAAGCCTTGGATGACATAGGGAGACCCATAATTTCTCCCTACTGTCATTGACCCCCATAACATTTGACTTCAACACTTTCTCATGTTACAGTGGGTCTTACTTTGCGATTATTGTTGTTGTTTCTTATATTTTCCGAAGACCTATGAACTTGGCTGGGCTATCAATGCCCACAGAATCCATGATACTTCTTACAGGTGTCATTGCGTACTGTTTAGAGTATGTTCCTCATCAGAATTGTACTCTGCCTTTATCAAAACCACCCTCGAGGGCGTTGCAGTTGTCTACATCAACACACAGTTTCAGTTACTATACAACACCTTTTTTGAGTTACATGACACGAGCATGGGGCATGACCGCCCGCCTCATTTGTACACAATTTATTTTACACACCTTGTGGAAGGTTGGGTCCTACAGGTTCCCTTCTCCCTCCAATAGGTCACTCTTGATACTCTCACTATCGCTCTTTCTTACAACGGTACTCTCAGTAGAAGAAACATTGATGAATTTCGGTTATCCATATGCTCCTAACCTCATCCATCAGGGGGCATCTGTTATCACTGAAATTTCATCCGCAAATGGTTACAGGAATCCAGCATCTTCAAACAGTTATGAGTCCACCCATGGACCAAAATTACCAAAAAAGAATTTCCAAAAGGTCAAAAACTATATAACCAGTTATAAAATCAAGATGTGCTATGACTACATAGGGCATGCACACACATGCACCATCCATAAAAACAAGAAAAGTGCACATGCGCACGATGCACAAATGTGGATGCTAAAAGCCATGCACACCTGAGAACGACGCATTTATAAGGTTGGTCAGCCTCCCACCCACTTCTGGTTCAGCTTCCAAGTCGATTTGACATCCAATCTCGGCTGGATCCGGTTGGGTGGCTGGTCAAAGACCTAAAGGTTCCCTAAACAACCCCTTTTCACACTAAAATATGGTTGCATAATGCCTCAAAGCTATGCTATAAAAGGAGGCCATGGGTGCACTATATTTTCAAGGAATTCATTTGCAAGGTTATGTTGTTGCTATTCCCTTGAGGAATCCTCTTTTCTCATTAAGAGCATACTAGCACCATTCCATTTGGGCAATCCACCTCACCTTTTGAGTGGGTTAGCTTGGGATTCTTTCACCATTTCTTTCAAGTTTTCAAAGTTGTAAGAAGAGCTTAATATTGGGGGTTCAAGAGCCCTCCCTTGGAGGAAGAAGGGACCCAAAGTCCCCTTTCTTCTCGGTGTTTTCTTTTCACTAATATAATCCTTTCCATTGGTGACATGAGTCTTCTTTTGTTCTTGTTCTTATGTCCTTATGCACAATAGTTTAGTTGTTCTTTCCTTTCCTAGTTTGATTCTTAGTTTAGTCTTTTATGTTTATTTTTCTAACCCTTTCCTTTACAACTATCTTTCTTAGCTAACCCAACTGAGCTTGTAAGCACCTTTGTTTTTCTCATTTAGGTGACAAAAGAGGTGCAACAAGGATGATATGTCTTTTATGACATGAGCATTTGTTTTATTTGTTCCCCCACATGGAAAAAATCCACCTACCCACATGTATGCTTATTTATAGTTGATTTATGTATGATGCTCATTTGATTACATGCAATTGTGAGTTATATTGTGAAGGTCCAAATTATACAAGTCTCTTGTTCATTTATTTCTCTCATCACCATTTGCACACATTCACTTTGCTTGTCAGACATCATAGGGGACCCACATAATCCTCGTCATTCCAGACACTGGCAGAATATCCCTCTTATTCTAGGAGTAGTTCCTAGTCTTACCGACTCACTGGCTCAACCATCTCACACCCTTGTGAGTGCCACTATTTTGGGATCATCTTTGCTTGGTTCCACTTTACTTGGTTCCTATTCCCAAGGCCATCCATCCACTATCTCTCCTTCATAAGGAGGTGGGGGGGAAACTTCTTCTCAAGGGAGAAGGACAACCACACCAAATACCCCTCAAGGGTCAGGTCCACTAGATTCTCACACCATGGATGGAACTAATCCTCCACCACCACCCCCCATGCCATATTTTTCATCTCTCAACATTCATAATTTGATTAAACTCACGAATGATCCTATATTACATGACATCACATGGCCTAATCTGCCTACCAAACTACCTTCAGATATTCCAAAATTTGAAGGAAAATCGGGGGAAGATCCCGCCAACCATGTCATGACCTTCCACTTATGGTTTTGTTCCAACAACATCATGGATGACTCCATATGTTTAAGGTTATTTCAATGAACACTCACTGGTCCATCAGCCAAATGGTATGTGGATGAAACATCAGGATCGCACGTGACTTTTAAATCCTTGGCCAAAGCCTTTTTGGCCTTTTTCCAACTACTAGTTTGTCCTGATACTGGTTTAGAACCGCTCTCCGAGTGAAAACAAACCTCAACTATGCATATTACCAACCACATTCACGAATGGCATTAGTGACGTAGTTTATGTAAAGAGGAAACTACCAAAGAACAACGTCTCGATTGGTTTCTCAAATCACTTGTCTCTATACTTGCCAAAGATGTGGCATCCACCTTCCCCCAATTCAAAGAGGAAGCCATCAGCAAGGCTCAACATTTTTACCTCATTTATGCTCAATCAAGTTACTTACACACAATATTACCTGATGCACCCAGACCCGTACCATTTGGCCAAGACAAACCTGGGATTTCACACACTACGGATGGGTTGATTGGTACCACAACACACCACAACCCATACATTCAACAATCACCTATGTATGGTGCACCCCAATATCCGCAACCATATGGAGGGCCATCTTATTACCCTCATCCCCCTTACCAACAACCATATCTTGTTTCTCCCCCTCCACCCATGAGTGGACCCTCGCCGACACCAATGATGCGCTCGACCTCTCAACCAAGTTCAGGTTCCCCTTCTACCTCAGCATACAACCTGAGAACTATTGAAAGAGCTTCACCTTACTATGCTCCATACGGATCATTGCCACAAAACAATCCATATTTTCCGTTTCCTGGTCCTCCACAGCCTGTTGCTCCTCCACATGGACAACCACACATCAACGTTAAATTTGTTTAGCCCTCTCCCATTCAACAACTTCATAATTTTGAGTAGTTGAATACGAAAAATCCGTACCATCAGTTGAATAATGCCAAGAAGAAAGGAAAAAACTGAAACAATAATAACTCGGGACGAGGCAGAAATAACCCCCAACAAAACCAACCTGCTGTGGGAAACCAGAATTAGGGTAACCAAACCCCCAAGGGGAAAATAACAACAAACCCCATGGGAGAAACAACAACAACAACCTCTAGATGAACTTCCCTTGTGCTCTTTGTGGTGAGCATGGAAATTATACTCACCATTGCCCACAAATTTTTGACTTTAAATAGGTGAAAGAATACATGAACGCGCCACGTCCTCCAACATCGCCTACCCCTCAGCAGGCCCCACAATAGTATTTGCAGCAACCACCCCCGACCATATTGCAAAACCCTATTCCACATCAATGTGTGATGAATACCCAACAAGAGGTACATCTTTCCCCACCACAAATGGGACAATATCAAAACCTAGGGCCCATCCACCTTGGAAATCTGGTGGATCACAATATCCTCCTCACTAGTGAAGAAGAAATTATTCTGCAAATGCACAGTATTCAATACAATGTGCCCCCTGAATCTACTCCCACCAATTCGGAAGTAGCTCCATCTACAACTGGACAACCATTCATGATTCCACGCCCTAACACTGAACCTACCATTCATATCCCTCACATTCTAATACGATGAAATGTCAACAACCCTCAGGCCAGGGAAGCACACAATTACAGTCTGGTCGATGACTTGGTGCAGTATCCTACAACCATGTCTGTATTGGAGATCCTCCAAACCTTTCCAACTCAATGGAAATCATTACTTTCTGCCTTGGGGGAAGTCAACCTAGCTGATACTAGACTCATCACATTTGATCTACATTGCGGAGAACATCATCTCCCCACTCTGGTAGCTTTCCAGATACCAATCAAGATTTGGAACATCCTGGTACATCGATGTATCATCTATGAAGGTGCATGTATATGTATCATATCCAAAATTGTATGGAAAAAACCTAGCTCCCCTGATCTAGTACCATCTGCCATCACTTTAAGAGCTTATGATGGCTGACCATCCTCACCTGAAGGGCTCTTTCAAAATGTCCCATTGAACTCAGGGGAAAAAACATCCTCATTGACATTTAGGTTATCGATGTGCCTCTCGATTAAAATATATTGTTTGGACATAGCTACATGTACGCTATGAAAGTAGTGGCCTCTTCTATGTTTCGAATGATGATGTTCCCCCACAATGGGAAATCATCACCATCGACCAAATTTCACATTACGAGCCTCTTGTCCACACTAGTTCCAATGCTTATTCACTCATTGACATGGGCCCCAGAGTTTTCAAGGACCCATCCTTGTTGGGGGCATACCATGGAGCACCACCTCTCATACACCCTTCAACCCAAGTTTGTGTTGTATCTTCTAATGGAACTAACACTGGAGACACCATTCCTCCCACTGAGGCCTCTCCACACCTCAACGTCCCACCAGTTGAAGAAATTATACCTCAGAGATTACTTGAGAACCCTACTACAACACTTATCCCTGATTTCCCCCTCCCCCAAGGGAAAGTCCCGATATGGGAGAAAATCCCCCAATCCATCACCCAAATTCCCTTCTTCTACCCCCCACCATGAGTACAAGCATTTCAGGTAGTTGCGACACTTACCCTTCCCAACATGGTGCTCGCCATCTCTGTATGGTGTCTACACCCACCTGCGATGGTTCCTCAACCATCTCTCCCTCCTTATTCAGAGGGAATCCCGATGCAGATTCTAGTACTAACTTCAGCCATGCCACCCTCACCCCCAATTGCCAACACCATTTCCACAAGTGGGGGCACACGGAAGAAGAAAGAGACCACTACTCCACCTACTCCTCGAATTCAACCTCCTTGCGGACTATGAGAAAGAGAGGGACACCCCACTAATAGATGTCCCTCTCTTCTCAAGTTACACAATCTAATCCAACTCCCTCGAGCAACCACATCGCTCACTACTTCACTAAGCACCTCTAGTACTACCACAACATCCCCCACTATAGGAAATAAAGGGATGCAAACCAAATTCGCTTGTGCCATCTGTTTAGAATATGGAAACTACACTCATCATTTCCCAACTCTACCTCAGTTTTGCTAGATGCTAATGGTAGTATGGAAAACCTTCCAGCAAGATCCCTCTCCACCACCACTTTCAGGTACCCAAGTCACTGACATTCATTATGTCTCTACCTCAGTCCCTGAACGGATGAGATTCCCTTTCTCTCTTTGTGACTCACTTGCTCATTTCACATACCAGTATCCTTTTATTGTTGAATACCGGCATCGTCAATTAACCCTTATTCAAAATCATTTGACCACCTTACCTCATATGATGCAAGTTACTACCCCTATTCCTTCTCCATATACTGTCAACATCACCTCCCCTAAACCTAAGTCACTTCCCACCCCTAAACCTAACCTAGTACGACCATTCATACGAACCTACACAAAAAACAAGAAAATACATATTGTGCAGGAGGATGGGACCACTAACTTGACTCTCACAACTCTTGGATCGGTCGACTTGAGCTCCCGTAATCTTGAAAAATCCTCCAAATACTCTCATCAATTCACTATAGCAGCGGGTATAAATGAGGTGGAATTGTGGGCCCAGAAACCATATATAGTTCCTTTTTCCAAACTTCCACACTCAGTTATAGGAGCCCAGATCCTCTGTTTCCCGATCCATATTCAGCCACGAGATCAGGGTCCCGCCATCTACACAGTCACATTCCCTAGGTCACCATCTGCACTCAACCCCGGGGGAGCATTTTTCTCACATCACGTCCAAGTACGCATGCTCATGTTCAAAATTATCAAATAACTGTTATATGTTCTTTATCTTCAGATATTGTTCACGTCGGGTATTCGGTTTTAATGTGTGCAGGTACTTGGTCATCACAAACTAGCGCAAGCCCTTCAGGTATATGATCAACACTGGCATGTAATCATTCCCTCTAAATATCAATTGCATCTCCCATTCACACCCTCCGACATTCACCTTTAGTGTCCCTACATCCAGCTCTGCAGTACTGTCACCTCTGCTGAATTTTGGTACTGTCACCCGGTAGCACTCTCCCCCACATGAGTTGTCCCATTCATAGCTCCCCTTGGTACTTTGACACTCATGCTACTTTCACCCCCTAGGGATGGGAGTCCCGATAGTCTTATGCATTTCTGAGAATAAGGCACATACTCCTTCTCATCATATTTCTAGCTTTACCAAATGGACTCCCAAACCATCTCATCTCGGTTTTATTTGACTACACCCTCACAGTATCATTAACCCTCGATTTCATCCATAATCAGTTTACCCATTTGTAGATTGTCCTCCATTCATTTCCCTCATAAAGAAACCCACCCATGGGCCCCCCACACTCCACCAGTTCCCTTCTCAACTTGTGCCCACACAAGCCAAGCCATCTTGCACTAGGGCACTCATTTCTGTATCTGTACACTCATCCCAAATTATTCTTTATTTTTTTGGTAATTGTAAAAAGCCTTTGTTTCCAACATTTCCTTAGATTTTTTTCATCACCCTTGACGACCTTATTTTTCTAGAAACACAACCCATGTCGACCTTGGTTGGGGCATCCACTCTCCTTTACTCATTCTGACATCGTTCATAAACCTCGAGTATCCCACATTCCATGTACCCCTGATCTCTAAGTTTGTCCACTTTGTCACGCCTCTGGCACAATTTAACCCCATGTCTAGTCGTCCCCCTGAAACTAGATACAGTTTTATGGTTGATGACAATCATCCTTCCAACATACCCCCAACCAAGGTCAGTCTTGAGTCTCACCACATCATGACTTCATCCATGTTCCCTATCAGTTCCTGATCTTACCTCCGTGGATTTCATGAAGCCCTTTTCTTCTTGGATTCACGTCTCCCTTTCTGTCGACAACAACACAGTTTCCAGAAGGGAGACAATATCTTGACTCTCATTACCTTTACAATGAGGAGTCTCAGACGACACAAAGAGAACCATCATTACTCTCTGATTCCGTTCACCCCCATAACATTCGAATTCAGCAAAATCTCATGTTATGGTGGGTCTTACTATGCAACTATTGCAGTTGTTTTATACCAGCCGAAGACCTCTGAATTTGTTAGGCCATCAATGCCTACAAGTCATAAACACTTCTTACAGGTGTCCTTGCCTCTTTTCAGAGTATGTTCACAATCAGAATTGTCATATGCCATTATCAAACCGCCCCGGAGGGTGCTGCAGTTATCTACATCATCATACACCTTCAGTTATTGTCTTACATTTTGCGTTACATGAAACGAGCATGGGGCATGCTTTCCTCGTTTGTATACATATTTGATTTTTTCTCCCTAGAGAAAGGTTTGGGTCCCACAATTTCCCCTCTCTCTCTGACGGATCTCTCTTGCAGTTCCTATCAACACTCTTCCTTACAATGGCACTCTCAGTAGAAGAAAAATTGATGTATTTCGGCTATAACTATGCTCCTAACCTCACACATCAGAGGGCATCTGTTATCACTGAAATTTCATCTGCAACATTGCACATAAATGGTTACAAAAATACAACAATTCCAAACAACTATTAGTTCACCTACAACACCAAAATGCATTTCGAAGAGGAAAAAACTATACAATTGGGAAAAAATTGACATGTGCTAACTCACTAAAGGAACTGCGTGCACAGTGCACTAGCCAAAGAAGCCCATATAGTGCACAATGCGCCATGTTAGCACTCCGCAAATATGTTCGATTGATAAACAGATGACGAAGGTAACCTTTTCAACCAACTTTGAGACCGAAAACTAGCCTTTCGAATCTAGAGAGGGCTCTCTCGAGAGGCACGATCTCCGCACGGGATATGGATCTTAAAACAATGGCTAGATTTAACACCTTGATAAATGGGTTTTGGTTATATTGGCACAAGAAAGTAAGAATTGGGCTATGGATTCGACTCGAGAAAATGACAGAAACAAATGACTCTGAAACTGAGCTCAAGAGGATAAGGCTAAGAAAGCAACAATCTTCAGTGAAAAATCATAATGGGGTGGGGAGAAAAACACAAGAAGTAACTCAAATCACCATTGTGGGTGAATTCAGAGTTAGATTTGGAAGAAAATGTTTTTTCTAAGTGGCGCGAACAAGGGGCACCATGCAGCGAATCCACAGGTTCGATAATTAATTCCGAAATAGACAGAAAAATATATGAATAAAGATGATAGGAATCACATACGCAAAGAAAGAGGCACAATACATCTGCCTACTACAATTATAATCTTTTCATCAAGTTACAAGACCTTTTCAATAAATTTCAGTCAAAAAATCAAATTACATACAATAGTTTCGTCTACCAATTTTTCCAACCAACTTGGATTACATCAAAAAGATGAAATATATAAATGAGGGCGCCACTTGGGCTACCCTGTTTTCTAACCGCTAGCTCTAAAAAATAGGAAATGGAGTGGTATGCATTAGAGACTCTTCGCATGAAGCTTTCCAAAAATAGACAATAATCACGTTTGTTTACACATGACTATTCATAAATTTTCCATGAGGATATAATCATCGGTCAAGTCTCTATATGCGTAAAATATGTTTCTGTGTTTCCCTCTGATTAGTTGTCTGAGCGGGTAGGTGTCTACCATAACGGCTTTGATCTCTGTTGTGCACTCATTCGCTGGGAAAAATGTGCATGGAAAGTGGTTGCTTGATTGTCACGGTCGTTATAAAAATGGTAGAGTGCTTTAGGGAAACGTTTCCTTCAAAACTACCAAGATTTGTCTTATGTTTGCAGATGTAGAGATGAATACCAGCTAAACTTGTTTCTTGGCAAGAGTCGTGCGGGCTTCCTTCTCGGCTGCTTTGCATTCCATGGAATACTTTGTATTCCTTTCCTCTGACAACCTTTGTGCTTTTCACAGCTATACAATGGTGTCTTGTGCCTCTCTAAGATGTCTTTTTATCCATGCCACATTCCCTTTGTGACCTTGCATTGCTGACGCTTCCATAGTATTTCTCACTAGCTGCCGCCTCAACTCCATGTTTTCCTAGTAGAGTTCAGCGATAGCCATCTTTATGTTGATTAAGGTTGGTTTTCAATGATGTCAACCCTTGAAGAAAGCCCCATAGCAAAAAGGTTTAGGTAATGGACCCAATATTGTTTGATGTAAATATATGACTCATTATTGTTTTTTCATGGTTGATAAGAAGTAAATATGGATGAACTCCAAAGTGGTCCCCTTATGGTGAAAGCCCTCATGGGAAGACGCTTTGTGGAATAAGAGAACCCATGCTTAATTTTGATAATGAGATGAAGGAAAGTGAATTTGTTAGGGAAAATATCCTATATGGATATTGCTTGTCATGTCATTTCCGGTGGTATGTGGAACGTCACATAATTCCTCACGGTTAGAGAGTTATGTCCATAAGAAGTTGGAGACCCCGGGTTTGGGTAATGGACCCAAGTTTGTTTGATGGGTAACGGTATGAGTTATGATATATTTTCAGATAATACTATTCTATATGGATAGTACATGTCATGTCATTTCTGGTGGTATGTAGAATGTCACATAACTCCTCACGGTTTG
>ML779999.1:652523-671210 GCA_009831015.1 Picea engelmannii
TGTAGCCTGAGAAACTAGGGGGTTGGAGCCTCCTTCCAGTTGCAGCTGGAAAACAAAGGAAGTTGGTGCTTCCAATGAATGTAATTCTTCAAGACATATAAGAAAAAATATTCCATGGTTTTCTCCCGATTTGGGTTTCCACGTAAAACACTAGCGTACTGTGTATGTGTATGATTGTTCATTTGTCCATTGCTTATTTACTCTGCAGTTATTGGATGATAATGCTTCATTGATATAACACTTGGATTATATGGTTAAAAGGGATTAAATTTATCTATTATTGATTCACCCCCCCTCTCAGTAATCCAACAATTGGTATCAGAGCAAGGTTCCTTCAGTAAATAGTTTAACCACTGGAAGGAGATCATGGATTATTATGAGAATGGAGTACCAATGTTTAATGGTCAGAATGGTTTTAAGTATGAGATGTGGAGCAGAAGGACGAAAGTATTTTTACAGGCACAAGGATATTATATTTGGCTATCAGTTGTTACAGGATATGATAGTTCAAAAAGGGAAAACACTGCAACCAAGAAGGAATTGAAGAAGAATAACAAAATAGCAATGGATTTCATCTGGAAAGGATTACCTAAATCGGTAAGAGAAAAGGTTGGTAAATGTTCATCAGCCAAAGAACTTTGGGATAAGTTACATGACATATATTCTTCACCCATCGCAGATTCAGAAAATGCCAAAGAATATGCAGATAAAGAACAAGAAGAAAGATGCTCATCATGTTAGACAGATTCAGAAGAGGAAGAGTATGATGAAGCAGAAGTTGATTACAAAGAAAAACTGATCAATGCAATTAAATATCTAAGGAAAGAAAGAGAAGAAAACAAGTCATCCAAGAAAGAATTGATGAAGCAAAAGAAAAGTGTTCAAGGTTCTGAAAAGGATCAGCAGGTCATCAAGAATTTAAGAGCTCAACTAGAAGAGGCCAGAAGAATTGAAGAAACTCTAGAATATCGAAAGAAATGTTTAGAATCCAACATAGTAGCACAAAAGGAAGACGCAGAAAAGAGAGAAAAGATATTAATGGATCATCACAAGGAAAGAACCAATGATTTAAACCAACTTGAGGAAGATTTTGGCCAAGAAGAGAGAATAATGGAAGAAGAAATAATTACATTGAAAATCCAACTTGAAGAAGAAAAGAGAACGGAAGAGGTCATGAATTCTCAGATAATGAAGAAAGAAGAAGAGGTTGAGAATCTTGAAGAAGAAGTTGTCACACTAAGAGTCAAAATCGACAAGCTCAACAAGAAAGTTGAAGAGACAAAAACATCCACATCAGTTGTAGAGAATGAAGAGAAGCACTCTACGTTGCTAGAAAAGAAGAATGAAGAAAATAGAAAGAGTTATGCCGAAGTACTCAAAGGAAGGAATCATGGTCAACCAGAATCCAAGAAAACTATTGAAGATACATCTTCAAGAATACCATCCATGTTCAAGCCACAAAAAAGCTTCAATCATGATCATGATCAGTCAAATAAAAAATTCAGAAGGACTATGCCACAAAGAAGATCATTCACTCCCAGGTATGAAAATTTATTTTATGGTCATTGTTTTTATTGTAATAACTTTGGACATAAGGTTGCAGATTGCAAGGATTATAAAAGAAATGTTCAAGAAGACTGTGCCTATGTGGTCGCACGTAACATTGAGTGTTACAAATGTCATAACTATGGACACATAGCCAGTGATTGTAGAAGCATGATTGAAACTTCCATGAAAGAGAATACTAATATCAGATATAAGAAAGTATGGATAAGAAAATAGGAAGAATAGGTGAACAAAGACCAGGTACTAGAGATCGCAAGATTGATAATACAACGAGATGAAGAAAATTCCACAGAGAAAAGGAAAGATGTTAGATATAGAAAGGTTTTGAAAATAACTGAAAGAAAGGAAGGACAGGTAAATAAGGAACAAGTTCAAGAGATTGTACTTTTAGACATTGTAGTGAAAGATGAATCCACATATAGAAAGAAAGAAGTCAGAGCTCATAGAGATAGTAAATCTACCAATGAAGATGATGATGAATACACATCAGAGCAAGAATTGTTCTGAGCCATCCGGCTCAAAGTCTCCCAAGTAATATCAATATTAGACAGGGGGAGTCTATGCGATAGTTGTAATAGACCAAAGAACCATCCTTCGAGTAGCTTGCAGAGTTTGAGAAGACATATTCAGAGCAATCAGTTAGCATAAGTACAGTTTGATAGTATAATGATAAATGGGTTAACATTATGGACAATTGTGCAAGTAGAGTCTTGGACAGTATGGACAAAGATGGATTTGTAGGAAGACTTAGCAGGTTTTAATATATATATGATAGTGGACGAGAGCATGGATTCATAGATTGGTTCAGAGAGTGGTTCAAATCAAAGGAGTATTCAACAACAAAACCACTAGAAACTGTGCATATTGATCTAGTTGGGCCAACTACAACAAAAGGATTAAAAGGTGAGAGACACTTTATGTTATTAGTTGATGATTATACAAGAATGACTATAGTTTTCTTTCTCAAGAACAAATCAGAAGCTTTTGAAAATTTCAAGATCTACAAGGAAATGGTTGAAAATAATATGGATTCAAGAATCAAATGCTTAAGATCGAATAATGGAGGAGAATTCATATCAAATGAATTTATGGACTACTGCAACGATCATGGAATAAAAAGGCAATTCTCCATCGCTAGGACACCTCAATAGAATGGAGTTGTTGAAAGAAAGAACGGGATAGTACAAGAAATGGCTCGAACAATGATAATGGATTCAAAGTTGATAGATATTTTTTGGACACAGGTAGTGCATACAACAGTTCACATTCAAAATAGAGTAATGCTCAGAAACAACACTGATAAAACTTCCTACGAGCTATGGAAAGGAAGACAGCAAATGTGAAGCACTTCAGAGTTTTTGGAAGAAAATGCTACATCAAAAGAGAAGATGGAAGAATGGGAAAGTTTGACTCTCGTGTGGACAAAGGAATACTTGTTGGTTACTCAAGTACAAGGAAAGAATACAAGTGTTACAATCTAAGATTAAACAAAGTTGTGGAAAGCATCAATGTAACAATTGATGAAACGACAGACTAGAATCAAAGAAAGAAGAAAAAAAATCAATGGAACAAATTTTTGAAGAAGAAAATGAAAAAGAAGAAGAAGAGGAAGATGAAGATGAAGAGAATCTGACAGAAGTAGAAGAGCAAGTTCAACAAGTATCTCTGTTATCACTGAAATTTCGTCCGCAAATGGTTACAAGAATCTAGCATCATCAAACAATTATGAGGTCACCCATGGACCACAATTACCAAAAAATCATTTCCAAAAGGTCCAAAACTATACAACCAGTGATCAAATTAAGGTGTGCTATGACTACACAGGGCACGTGCGCACATGCATGATCCAAAAATGCAAGAAAATTGCACATGCGCACGATGCGCGACTGTGGTCGCTAAAAGAAACGCACATTTGAGAACGGTGCATTTATGAGATTGGTTGGCCTCCCACCCACTTTTGGTTCATCTTCCAAGTTGATTTGACACCCAAATCTCGGATGAATCCGACGGGGTGGCTGGTCAAAGACCTAAAAATTCCCTAATTAGCCTCTTTTCACACTACAAGCTGGTTGCACAATACCTCAAAGAGATGTTATAAAACAAGGCCATGGGTGCACTTCATTTTCAAGGAATTCATTAGAAACTTTATGTTACTACTATCCTCTTGAGGAATCATCTATTCTCATCAAGGGCATACCAGCACCATTACATTGGGCAATCCATCTCACCTCTTGAGTGGATTAGCTTGGGATTCTTTCACCATTTCTTTTCCAAAATTGTAAGAAGAGCTTATTTGTGGGGATCCAAGAGCCCTCCCTTGGAGGAAGAAGGGATCCAAAGTCCTCTTTCTTCTTGGTGTTTTCTTTCACTAATACAATCCTTGACATTGGTGACATGAGTCTTATTGTTTCTTTGTTCTTATGTCCTTATGCTCAATAGTTTATTTCTTAGTTTAAATATTAGTTTAGTATTTTATATTTCTTTCTCTAACCCTTTCCTTTGCAGTTGTCTTGCTTAGTTAACCCAACTAAGCTTGTAATCACCTATTTTTGCTCATTTAGGTGACAAAAAAGGCATAACAGATTGGCAACTCCACTGGGGATAGGTATCAATTTCCTACCCCATTTGGGTTTCTATTGCTCTTCTTTTGGTTTATTTAACCTGGAGGTACCTTAATCGGCCCAAGACAACTTGCAAAACATCCAATTCAAAGCTAGATTGAGAGAATTCCATCTGGACTTTTCTTCATGGCCGTGTGTTAGTTGTACGCGGGTTTTTTGTCCCATAGTCACGCATCGTGCACACATGCGTGAAAAACTCAGTATTGTTCTACGCACCTATGCCCAAAAGTTGGTTTTAGTCTGTGCACAGGCGCTCAGTACGCCTCTATCTACTCTGAGACCCGCACACCTGTGCAAAAAAACACACATTGTAATCTTGTTTGTGACTTGGGGAAGACCCCTAGCCTTCTTAAAAGTGATTTCATGCATGTTGTAATCTGCACCACACTTAGTTCCCTCTGCATATAAAGGGATTAGTCAAAACACATAAGCACTTAGGGGTTTTAAAATCATTATTTCCTATTTTGCTTTCATTTTGCCACATGGATAGCTTGATTTGACTAAAAATATAAGTTGGAATCATTTATAATCACATATAACTTGCATTGGGACCAGAAGTTGGATAACAATCATTTAGTATGCTCTTCTCTCACACTTCAAAGCGATCTTGAGAATTAGAAAAAGGTTGTAGGACAACCTCATCTCCTTTAAAAAGATTAAAACCTTTAGGAGAGGACAACAGCCCCCCTTGGGACTCCTCTTAGTTTATTTTTTCAAACACATCTTAATATTGTAATGGGACCATACATGCCCACATGCTACAAAGCTAGGGTAGTGTTGAAATTTGCTTTCTTAGATTAAATCACTAGGGAAGTTTAAAAGTTTTGTAACGGGCCCATACATGCCCACATGATCACAATCTAGGATAGTTTCAAAGCTTTCTTAGATTAAATCACAAATAGGGAGTTTAAAGGAATAGTAACGGACCCACATGTCCACATGCTAGCTTCCTAGGGACTTTTGAATTACGCAAGGTTGTACCAAAGGCATTTAGTTAATTAGGTAATCAACACGTGTAAGGACCAAGCGAATTCCACATGCAGCAAGGTGACCCCTAATTCATTAAAACATTGGCACACTTTCACTCATTCACACACAAAAGTCACTTATCACTCACATAGTTTTCCTCTCGAAACGTGGAGGTCAAAGTAAGTTTCCTCCAAAGGGATTCCGAAACACCCCACCCTTTTCTTGACAAAACTATCCACTCCCATTTAATTTCAACGAGGTTGGTTTACACCCCCAATCTCTCAAACAACCACATCTAATTTTTTTCTAAAAACTCACTAAGTTTTCCTCCACACAAGGTGCCAAAAGAATTTTTTTATTCTAGGTAGGATTTCGGGGATAGGCATCCAAATAACTCCTCGTTATCTGGTTCTCACATTTTTTAAAACCATATAAGTTGACAAATAGGGAACTTTAAATCCTCCAAGTCAACTGTTCATAACACCATAAGGCAAGGAGATACCCATGAAGGATTGAAGGCTGAGGTCCAATTGTTTTGTGTGTACCCCCTTGAGGCACCCACCTCTTGGATGGGATCTAGCCTGTGACCCATTTCTTAGGTCGAAAATCTAAATGCTGTACTTTGACCAAGGTACCTAGTGACCAAATTTTAGGACATCTACCCAGGTGGAAATTGTGGGCTGCAGTTGCACCTTGATCGGATTTTGTGTGGCTATTGGGAAATATCACCAGCTCTTTTGGAATATGCCCCCTTTACCCCTCATTATAACTAATTACTTCATCCTTCACTAGTTTCTCTTCTGGTGAATTTAGACCCCACTGTTGAGTACTATTAGAAGGTTCAGTGCTATTTGAGAGGAAGGACATTACGTCTTTTAGGACATGAGCATTTGTTTTCTTTGATCCCCCACGTGGACCAAACCCACTTATCCACATATATGCTTCTTTATACTTTATGTATGATGCACTTCTTATTACATTTTGATTGAGATATATATCGTGTTAAAGTCAAAAAATTGCAACAAAAGGCTCTTGTTTATTTTTATTACTCTCACCACAATCTGCACACATCCACTCAGCTAGTTGGACATCATAGGGGAACCACAGAACCCCCGTCATTCTAGATGCTTGCTAAACCTCCCTCCTATTCTAGGGGGAGTTCCTAGTCTTGCCAACTCATCGGCACCACCTTCACACACTCCCGTGAGTGCCACTTTCTTAGGATCAACTTTGCTTGGTTCCACATTACTTGGGTCCACTTCCCAAGGTCCTCCGTCCATTCGCTCTCCTTTACACGGAAGCGGGAGGCCAACTTCCTCTTAAGGGGGATGTACCAAACCACCTAGCCCCCCTCAAGGGTTAGGTTCAATAAACACTCACACCATGGTTGGAGCTAATCCTCCACCCCCACTACAGATGCCATATTTGGCCTCTCTCAACATACCAGATCTAAGCAAACTCACAAATGATCCTATATTGCATGACCCCACATGGCCCGCAAGGCCTACCAAACTACCTTTAGACATCCCCAAGTTTGAAGGAAAGGCAGGGGATGACCCCACCAATCATGTCATGACTTTTCACCTATGGTTCTCTTCCAATATCATTATGGATGATTCCATCTGACTATGATTATTTCAACGCACGCTCACTGGCCCATCAGCCAAATGGTATGTAGATGAAAAATCGAGGTCCCATGCGACTTTCGAGTCCTTGGCCAAATAATTTTTGACCTTCTTCCAATTACGAATCCACCATGACAATGGTCTCGAAATACTCTCAAATTTCAAACAAACCTCAGCCACACATATCGCTGATCACATTCACGAGTGGCGTAGGCGATGTAGTTTGTGAAAAGATGAAACCACCAAACAACAGTGTCTTGACTGGTTTCTCAGATCACTGGTCCCTCTCCTTGGTAAAGATGTAGCTTCCACCTTCCCTCAATCAGAAGAAGAAGCCATCAGTAAGGCCCAATAATATGACCTCATCTATTCACAATCAGGGTACTTGTACATAATACTTCCTGACCTTCCAAAACCCATGCCATTAAGCCAAGACAAACCTAGGATGTCTCACTCAGCAGATGAATTGATTGGTACTACCACGAACCACAGTCCACAACCCCAAAAACCACCAATGTATGGCACACCTCAATATCCGTCGGCATATAGGGGAACCTCTTATTACCCCCCACCCCCTTGTCAACCACCATACTCTGTTTCTATCCCTCCACCCATCAATGGGCCATCGTTGGCACCCATAATACACCCACCAATCCAAACAAGTTATGGTACTCCCTCTACCTCAACTTATAATCTAAGTACTGGCGAAAGCGCCACGCCTTCCTACATACCTTACGGATCATCACCCCCACAGAATCTATACTTTCCATTCCTTGGTCCTCCACAGCCCATGGCTCCCCCACACCCTCATGCTGGGGTGAATTTTGTTCAACCCTCTCCCCTTCAACAATATCAAAATTTCAAACAGCTGAATACGGCCAATCCGACCCGTCAGTTGAATAACGCCAAAAAGAAAGGAAAAAACTGAAACAATAACAACCCAGGTCAAGGAGGGAATCACCCCCAATAGAACAAACCTATTGGGGGCAACTAGAATCAAGGGAATCAGAACCCCCAGGGGGATAATAACAACAAGCGCCCAGGGAAAAATAACAATAACATTCAAACCAACTTCCCTTGTTCCCTTTGCAGTGAATATGGTCACTATACTCATCATTGCCCCCAAATCATTGATTTCAAATGGATGAAAGACTCAAGAAGTGTACCACATCCTCCAACACCGCCTACCCCTTAGCAGGCCCCACAACAATACATGCAACAAACCCCCCTAGCCGTTCTGTAGAATCCCATTCTACACTAGGGTGTGATGAACACCCAACAGAACATGCAACCCACCCCACCACATTTGGGACAATATCTCAACCCAAACAATCCCATAGATCGTACCATCCTCCTCACCAGTGAGGAAGAAATCCTTCTACAAACATGTAGTCATCAGTACCACGCACCCGCTAAGTTTCCTCCCATTCCCCCAGAAACAAACCCCGCACCAACAGGACCCCCATTGGTGATTCCACGCCCTAATGCCGAAACACCTCTTTGCATCCCTCGCATCCCATTGCACAAGAATGTCCACAACCCCTAGGTCGGGGCAGCTCATAATTATAGTTTGGTAGATGACTTAGCACAATCACCGGCTGCCATGTCAGTCTTAGAAGTCTTTCAAACTTGTCCCACTTAGTGGAAATCATTACTTTCCACCTTGGGGGCAGTCAACCCCATGGATACTCAACTCATCACATTTGATCTCGACAACGGAGAACCTCTCCTTCCCGCTCTAATCGCTTTTCAAATTCTAGTAAAAATTCAGAACATTACAGTTCATCGGTGCATCATCGATGAAGGTGCATCCACATGCATTATGTCCAAGTCTGTCTGGCAGAAACTTGGTTCCCCCGAACTCATCCCATCTGCCATTACCTTAAGAGCTTATGACGGATGACCATCATCTCCTGAAGGGCTCTTCCAAAATGTCCCTGTAGAACTCGGGGGCAAGACTATTCTCATCGACATTGAAGTTATCGATGCCCCACTTGATTATAACATCCTGTTTGGCCGTATTTACATGTACGCTATGAAGGTAGTTTCCTCTAACAGGAAGATCATTACCATTGACCAAGTCTCACATTATGAGCCTAACCCTTCTGCCAACATCGATAACATTCTCCCTCTCATCCACACTAATTCTGAGGCGTACCCACTCATCGAAATGGGGCTCATAATTTTCTAAGACCCATCATTGTTAGGAACTTACCATGGTGCACCACCGCTCCTTCATCCTTCCAATAAAGTATGCATCGTATCATCCAATGAAATTGACATAGAGGATACCCTTCCTCCTAGGGAGGCTTCTATCATACCTAATGTCCCACTAGTCTCAATGCTCCACCCTCATAAGCCTCCTACGAACTCGTCAACTCCACCAGTCCACGATTTCACCTCTCCCCAAGGCCATATCCCAGTTTGGGAGATAGTTCCCCAAGCCATTACTCAAATCCCTTCTTTTACCCTCCACCAGGCGTACAAGCTTTTCAAGTAGCCGCGATAATTACTCTCCCTAATATGGTGTTGGCAATTCCAGTTTGGTATTTACATCCACCAAAGATGGTTCCTCAACCGTCCCTTCCACCCCAAACAAAAGGAATCCCAATGACGATTCCCATACTAACTCCCACCATACCCCCTACACCCCCACTCACTACCCCCCCTGCTACAACTGGGGGCAGGAAGAAGAAAAAATAACCTATTGCTCCACTTCCAACACACATCCACCTCCTTGCGCATTATGTGAGAAAGATGGACACCCAACCGAAAAATTCCCATCTCTACCCAAGTTATGTAACCTCATCCCCCTCAAACCAAAACCATCACCACTTGCCACTGTAGCAAGTATTGTCGCTACCTCCCCCAATGAAAGTAGCAAAGGGTTGCGAACCAAATTCGCTTGTGCCATATGTTCAGAATATGGCCATTATACACACCATTTCCCAACGCTACCTCACTGTGACGAAGACATACTCACAGAATTAAACACCCCCGACTACCCATGGGATGTGCTACACCATCGACCACTCTTTTTTTCACAGGAAACCTCCACACCTCCTAATCAACACCCCATATACGCAATTGAAACCAAAGATTTTATCCCCACAGGGCAAGTCGACTGGTTCAAAAACCCCATTCCTTCCCCTGATGCTTTTGAAGAAGGAAACATGGCCAACATTTCCCCGACCATCAAAATCGATATTCCTATAAAAAATGGAGTCGTTGAGGAAGTCACCATTGGCGCCACATGCACTCCTCAAGAAATCACCACTTATAAGACCCTTTTCCAAGAATATCGGGATATTTTCACCTGGTCATACACAAAGATGCCTAGTCTTGATTCTTCCATTGTCGAACATCGAATCGACACCTGGCCCGACATTACACTGATTCGTCAAAAATAACGACCACTACACCCATCTAAAGAAATGGCCATTAAAGCTGATATTGACAAATTACACGTGGCTGGGTTCATCTACCCCATCGCCTATACCTCATGGGTTTCCAACCCTGTACCCATTAACAAAAAATAGGGCACTATCCGTGTATTCATGGACTTTCGCGATCACAATCACACATGTCCCAAAGACAACTTTCCAACACCTTTCGTCGACCAAATCATCAACAACTGTGCAGGCCACGAGGCTTTGTCCTTCATGGACGGTTTCTCTGGTTATAATCAAATCCAAATCCACCTAACCGATCAATACAAAACCGCATTCACCACCCCTTGGGGTACTTTTTCATATCATGTCATGCCTTTTGGCCTAAATAATGTTGGCACAACTTTCCAATGGGCTATGCCATACATTTTTCATGATCTGGCTCATATCATTCTCACATACTTGGATGATCTCATAGCTCGATCCAAAAAATGCACCCAACATCTTGATGATTTACGGATCATAATCCAACGGTGTCGTCAGTACAACATCCGTTTGAACCCCCTCAAGTGTGTGTTCTGTGTAACTGATGGGCGCCTCCTAGGGTTCATCGTTTCCCAAAGAGGGATCACTGTGGACCCCCTCAAAGTCCAGGCCATTGCCGAAATTCCACCCCCATGGAATTTACGCCAACTACAGAGCCTACAAGGAAAAACTAACTTTCTAACGTGATTTGTCCCAGACTACGCCACTCGCGCACATGGTTTCCTTCGCTTACTATGCCATGACATCCCATTTCACTGGGACAAACATGCCCAAAAAGCATTCGACGATCTTAAAATGGCACTCTCTAACGCCCCTTTAATTAGTTCACCCGACTATAATCGCGACTATATCCTCTACATATCAGCATCAACTGTCTCAGTAGCAGGAGTTATCGTTCAAATTGGTGATGACGATCGTGAGCATGTCATTTACTACGTCAGTAAAAACCTCTTAGGGCCACCCTTGAAGTATAAGAACAAAGAGAAACTAGCCCTTGCAGTCGTCCTCGCAGTACAGAAACTGTGTCATTATATTCTTCTTTAGATGACTAAATTCATCGTAGATTCCAACCCTATGCAATACTTGCTTAGTTGTCGGAAAATTAATGGCAAATTTTCCCGATGGATCGTTATCCTCCAGGAGTATGATATTGAATTTTCAACACCCAAGAGCAAGAAATATCTCATCCTCGCTGAACTTGTCATGACATTCCCCTCTGACACTACCAGTGCCCCCATCAATACCAACTTTCCTGACAAACATCTCTTTTATATCACGTCGGATGATCCATGGTACGGCGACCTCCTCGTCTACCTTTGAACCCAAAAGTTCGGAAACCACCTCTCACGCGATGATCACCATCATATTCTCCACCAAGCCCCCTGCTATATCCTCATCAGAGATATCTTATATCGATAAGGGGTTGACACCATACTTCTTCGATGCTTGACCATCGACGAGGCTGATCGAGTGTTGAATGAATGCCATAGTGACACATGCCGAGGCCATCTTTTGGAGATGTCCACCGCCCAGAAAATCATTCGAGCAGGTCATTTTTGGCCTACATTGTTTCACGATCGCATTCACACTATGAAGCGATGCGATAAATGTCAGCTTTATGCTAACAAAGCACGAGCATCACCTGCTCTTCTTCACCCAGTCATTACTGCAGGCCCCTTTTGTAAATGGGGCATCGACTTCATGACTTGCAATCCCCCATACAACAATGGACACAAATACATTATTTTCGCAGTCGATTACTTCACCAAATGGGTCGAATCCATGCCCACCTTCAACAACACCACTGACACTGCAACACATTTTTTATTTAACCACGTCATAACCCGTTTTGGTGTACCACTCCAACTAGTTTTTGATCACAGGAAACATTTCAAGAATGAGATTTTCATCGAACTCTCATCTTGGTTGGGATTCTCTCACAAGTTTTCTTCACCATATTACCCTCAGTCTAATGGACAAGTTGAAGTAGTTAACAAGGTCCTCAAGACCATGTTGCAGCGCATGGTCAACAAACATAAAACCAACTGGCATCATATGTTATTTTTTGCGCTATCATCTTACCATACGACCGTGAAAATGGCCACTGGTTTCACACCATTTCATTTAGTCCATGGGGTCGAGGCCACTCTTCCTATCAAGTGAGAAATTCCCACCTTACGCACTGCAATTGAGTTATTACTCGACACTACTCCAATGGAGCAACGTTTATTGAACTTAGAGTCTCTAGATGAAGATCATTGATCCTCATTACAGAACAATGAGGTAGCCAAAAAATGGTCAAAGGCCACCTTTGATCGCCATGTCAACCTTCACTCATTTCACGAAGGTGACCTCGTCCTTGCCTATGATATCGCTCATGATACCCTCGGTCACGGCAAATTCGAGTCATTATGGCATGGCCCCTACATTATCCAACATTGCCTCACCAAAGGCACCTACATCCTAGCTTCTCTTGAAGGCCTCTCTCTCAAAGAACCCGTCAATGGGTTATACTTAAAGAAATTTTATGCCTAAGCATAGCCATTCTGCATTAGGTTCTTTCTTTTATAGTGTTTTTAATCTTTTTTCCATACTGCACGTCTAAACTACCATTTGTGTTATTGACAGATGCTTCCTCCACCGGCCTACGACATTGGTTACGCCGATGGCGCTAGCCGTTGGACACAAAATCTCGCTTCGGCAGCTTGGGCCCTATATACGCCCTCATATGACCTGCTCCACTCTAGCAGCATATGTTTAGGTTCAGCCACCAACAACCAAGCCAAGTACACTGCTGTCATTGGCCTCCTCGTCGATGCCTGTCATCATCATATTCGTCACCTTAGCATCTTTCTTGACTCCCAACTAGTCGTCCTCTAGCTCAACAATGTGTACTGTGTCCGCGATCCTTGCCTCTTTCGCAAATACCTGCAAGTTATACTTTTATCTCGACATTTTGATTTCATTACATTTACACATATTCCCAGACAATTGAATCAAATTACAGATAATCTTGCTAACATTATACTCGATTGGCATATATCACATCAAGACATCTCTACACACACATAAACCATCAAGAACCTGTCACAACATATATAGATTAGAAATCATCCACATATTACAAAATACATGTAAACATCAAAAAAACCCAAACAATGTATACACACACACACACACACACACATATAAATCAGGGCAACAGTGCCATCAAACTATTTACATAAAATACATCTGCAATCCAGTAAAGCCCCTCAATACAAAATTGGTGCCACTACACCAAAATGGGCTCACTAGCCTATAATGAAAAACATCCACACATACATAGAATGACACTCAAGGTTCCTCTAGAGTACCCCCTCCTGCCCCTCCCTCAGGCGGGGGTGCTCCACCCACTATCGGTCCCTCTGGTCCCGGAGGTAACCACCCGGTCATCGCAACACCTTCTACTGCTACACGTCGCACCACAGTCTACCACATTAGTGGAACCCCCACACACTGCTCCAGGACACCCTCATTCTGAATGTGGGACCACATGCCCTCAGGCACTCTTTGCAGCACCGTCTCCAAGCGACGACGAATATTCTCAAAACCCCCCCCAGCCTCCGTCGGAGGAGCATGCGATGGCTCGACCCCCGGGTCATCAAAACGGTGCCTCCTGGCTGCTCTCTCATCACCAACTAGTTTCACCTAAACGTCCTCGCACCAATGTCTCTCTCCTGCTCGAGGTGGCCTCACCAGCTCCTAATGAGATGGCTCTCTCATCCACTCAACCTCACACCAGCGAGGTCCAACATCTGCACATCCAAAACAAACAAACGCTAGTATCAACATCTATACATAATATACATGTCATGCTAAGACCCAAAATCAACATATCAAAATAAAAAACATACCTTGATGATCAAACACCTCCCCTAGAGGTAACACCATATCCGGGTCACCCCGGAAGTCCACACCACAATATGGATACTGCAGCATGATCTGTGGCATCTGCCGCCACACCTGCCCCACCTCAACCGTAAATAAATGACCGCCCTCACCACCACTGTGGTGTATTAGGATCGTCGACCACCTACTCAATCATGGCTCTTGCACACTAGGTGCACCCTATAAAACTCTAGGGCGCAACATTGGCACCCTCTCCAAAAACCAGGCCACCAAGATGGACCCAAAGGAAAAATCTCCCGAATCGGTAGACCGACATTTGTCTAGCTACCCTACCATCCTGGCATGCAGCATCAAGCCCTAGGAAAAATGCTCGTCGACCAATGCCCTCCTCATAATCCTCAGCTAACCACCACTTATCTGCTAAGTCGTGAAGGACCCATACACCCTCACAATCATCGCTACTACACAGCGATGCGCTAAGGAATCCATCACCTCGTTACTCACAACGGAGCCCGACATGTAGTTCTCCCTCGAATAGTACCTCCATCCCAATGTTTCTAACAACACGTCCACAGGTAATACCGGCTCTGTTGGTAGGGGCATTCCCCAAAAAGGGAGCCCTATCAGAAAATATATGCCCTCCACCACAGTGAAGGTGATCTGCTCTCCCTGCACCATAAAGCAATGCAGATCCGGACTCCACATCCAGATAAGAAAATGCAGGAGATACTCTTGCGCCTGTATCAACAGGCACTCGAAGAACTTCAGCAGCACACAGGCTGCCAAAGTAGCATGAACCCGCGGCTCCTCAATAGCCACAGCATCCCTCAGCTATGACTAGTCCCGCTCTTGCCAATGGACTGACATCGTGCAAATGATTTCTTGCAAACACATAATACAATCCTAGGTCAGCCATATTGACCTTAAAACACATTAAAATCTCCACAAAAAATGAGGTTTTCACTCATCAGCCTTGCCTCCAAGAAGCGGTTGTTGAAACCCACAGACGTGCACATATGCATGCATGTTCACCCCACAGGCGCACACTCATGCGCGCCAGTCCACCCCATAGGTGCACACTCATGTGTGTCTATCCACCCCATACACGCACATGCATGCGCACTTGTCTGCCCTATAGGACCGCCTCCATGCGCCCCTGTTACAAACATAGGCGCGCATCACTGCGCGCCTGCCCACTCCATCATCATGCACCCATGCACAGCTGTGTGGAAAACAGGCACGCATACCATGCACACCTTGATCCCCCATACGGGCACACCCATGCGCAGATATTTGGATAACAGGCGCACACCCATGTGTGCATATTTCTGAATCGCCCATGCACTAGGAGGCCCACACCCATAAAAACTCTTGTACGGCCCTCCGTACAGGCCCTTCCCCCAAATTAAAAGCCTACTTCTATGTAGGACGATAAGACTACTAACCTGAAGCTCGCTGATCCTAAATTGGCTGCCTCATTCTTTCGGAATCTCCAAATATCCTCTCAATACCTCTCGTCCAGTCACTCTGGCCACAAGTTCAAATGAGGTGGCAATATGGGCCCTACAACTATATATAGCCTTTTTCGCCAAACTTCCAAACACTATTCCAGGAGCTCCGGGTGTCCGTTTTTCGATCCGTCTTCATCCATGGGATCAACATCCCGTCATCTACATCAAGACAGTCCCTAGGTCATTTTTTATCCTTAGCCCTCTGGGGAACCATTTTTTCATACCCCATCCGGGTACGCATGCTCATGTTCCAAATTACTCAGTAAATGCTCGTATATTCGATCCTCTTCAGATATTTTTCACGTTGGGTATTTGGTTTTCATGTGTGCAGGTACTTGGTCATCCGACATTGACACAACCCCATTAGGTATATAATCAACACTAGCATGTAATCATTCCCTCTGAATCTCCATTGCATCTCCAGTCACACCCTATGAAATTTGCCTCTAGGATCCCCATCTCCAGCTCTGCAGTACCGACACCTCCATTGAATTTTAGGTATTGTCACCCGATAGCACTCTCCCCCACATGAGTTGTCCCATTCATAGCACCCTTTGGCACTTTGACACTCATGTTGTTTTTCAACTCTTTAGGAATGGGAGTCCCGATAGTCTTACATCATGTCGTGAATTAGCCACATACTCCTCCTCATTTTTCTATCTTTCCCAATGGACTCCAAGATTATCTCTTCAAGGTTCTATTTTGACTGCACCTCTGTAGTATCATTAACCCTCCATTTCACCCACAATCAGTTTGACCATTCGAAAATTTCCCTCCATTTCATTTACTTCATACGAAAACCCACCCTCCACTAGTTCTCCCAGCAAATTGCGCCCTAACCAGCCCAACCATATTGCATCGAGGCACCCGTTTTTGTATTTGTACACTCATCCCAATTGATTCTTTATTTATTTGGTAACTTGTACAAATCCTTTGCTTCTAGCATTTCCATATCTTTTTGTCGTCACCTTTGGCGACCTTCTTCCCTTTTTGGCAAGTGCAACCCATGTCACCCTTGGTTGGGGCACTCCTTCTCATCTACCCCTATTTGACATCATCCATATACTTCGAGTATCCCACAGGCCACTTCCCTCTGTTCTCTGAGTTTGTCCACTTTGTCCCACCTCTGGCACAACTTATCCCTCGTCTTATTGTCCCCCTGACACTCGACCTCGTTGAATAGTTGCGGCCACTTATACTTCACATATACCCCCAACCAAGGGCATTCTTGAGTCTTCCTACATCTTTACTTTGTCCATGTACCTCCTCTAGTTCCTAACCTCACCTAGTAGATTTCACGAAGCCCTTTGCTTCGTGAAGTCACATCCCCCTTTTGTCGACTTCAGCAGAGTTTCTAGTAGGGAGACAATATTTTGACTCTCATTACCTTTCCAATGAGTGGTCTCGGATGGCACAAGGAGAACCATAATTTCTCCCTACTATTGTTGACCCCCGTAACATTCAAATTCAACACTTTCTCATGTTACAATGGGTCTTACTTTGGGACTATTGCAGTTGTTTCTTATATTTTTTGAAGACATCTAAACTTGGCTGGGCTATCAATGCCTACAAAATCTGTGATATTTCTTATAGATATCACTGCCTACTATTCAGAGTATGTTCCTTCGCAGAATTGTTTTCTGCCTTTATCACAATCACCCCCAAGGGCGCTGCAGTTGTCTACATCAACACACCATTCCTTTTTGTACACAGTTTATTTTTACACGCCTTATGGAAGGTTGGGTCCTACAGGTTCCCTTCTCTCTCCAACGGGGCACTCTTGATACTCTCATCATCGCTCTCTCTTATAACGACACTCTCAGTAGAAGAAACATTGATGAATTTTGGTTATACGTATGCTCCTAACCTCATCCATCAGGGGGCATCTGTTATCACTGAAATTTCATCTGCAAATGGTTACAAGAATCCAGCATCGTCAAATAGTTATGAGGTCACCCATAGACCACAATTACCACAAAAGAATTTCCAAAAGGTCCAAAACTATACATCCAGTGATAAAATTAAGGTGCGCTATGACTACACAGGGCACGCACACACATTCGCGATCCAGAAACGCAAGAAAAGCGCACATGCGCATGATGCGCAATTGTGGTCACTAAAAGCTGCACACATCTGAGAATGACACATTTATGAGATTGGTTGGCCTCTCACCCACTTCTGGTTCAGCTGCCAAGTTGATTTGACACTAAATCTCAGCTGAACCCAACTGGGTGGCTGGTCAAAGACCTAAAAATGCCCTAATTAGCCTCTTTTCACACTACAAGTTGGTTGCACAATACGTCAAAGAGGTGCTATAAAAGAAGGTCATGGGTGCACTTCATTTTCAAGGAATTCATTAGCAAAGTTATGCTGCTGCTATCCTCTTAAGGAATCATCTATTCTCATCAAGGGCATACCAACACCATTACATTGGGCAATCCATCTCACCTCTTGAGTGGATTATCTTGGGATTCTTTTACCATTTCTTATCCAAAATTGTAAGAAGAGCTTATTTGTGGGGATCCAAGAGCCCTCCCTTGGAGGAAGAAGGGACCCAAAGTCCTCTTTCTTCTTGGTGTTTTCTTTCACTAATACAATCCTTGCCATTGGTGACATGAGTCTTATTGTTTCTTTGTTCTTATGTCCTTATGCTCAATAGTTTATTTCTTAGTTTAAATCTTAGTTTAGTCTTTTATATTTGTTTCTCTAACCCTTTCCTTTACAACTTTCTTTCTTAGCTAACCCAACTAAGCTTGCAAGCACCTCTATTTTGCTCATTTAGGTGACAAAAGAGGCACAACAATCTCCAAAGACACCTAGCAAATGAGTACAGAAGAATCATCCTTCAGATCAGATTATTGGAAACAAAGATGCAGGAGTTGAGACTAGAATAAAAATCCATTCACCAGAACAAACACACATAGCACTCTTATCTACAATTGAACCAAACTGTTTTGAAGAAGCCAGCAAGGATGAATTTTGGAATAATACCATGGATGAAGAATTGGATCAAATAGAGAAAAATGACACTTGGGAATTGGTTCCAAGACCAAAGAATAAGAATGTGATC
>ML779999.1:674577-718990 GCA_009831015.1 Picea engelmannii
GTGAACAGAGAAATAACCTTCTAGCAGAGTTAACCATTTTTCTAGGGCTTCTACATCTATTTGTCCTTCAAATACAGGAATATCAAAGTTAACTTGTACCTTGAAAGGCGAGGTGCCTCCAAAGTGGCCGCTTGATGAAGATGTGTCTGATGCTATCGGTAGGCGTTGAAGGATGTGGGCAAAATTCTCCATCATTTCGTCCCTTTGTTGCATGAGAGCTTGCTCAAGCAACAGATTGATAGGATCGTCTGCTCCGTCGCTTTTCTTTTCTTCCGCCATTGAGGGTTTCTTGGGTGTGAGAGAGCGATTGTCTTCAATATAGACAATATCGAGACCCAACTTGCTATACTCGGACCTCATCGGGGACATGCACTAAAAAAATGATCAAGAGCAGCCTGCTCTGATACCACTGATCCAGATTATTTTTGGCACGAAATGAGATCGGAGATATAATAACGAAATGCACAGAGATACCGCAGATGTTCAATAATATAATAGAAAAGTATCAAAGATGCAACCATAAATACAGATATATAGTAATACATGATTTCTATTAATGAAATAAATGTACAGAGACTATAAAAATACAGAGTGAAAGACTCGCTAGAATGGTGGCAGCTTATCTCTGAGAAAAGATGTGACAGCTACTCGCATTCACAAGAAGATGATTACAATGAGGCTCTGAAGGCCTTTTTACAATAAACGAGAATGCAAAAAGTCCTAGACATCCAAAAACCTAACCCTAGGAGATGAAGCGCCAAAATTCATGTGGGCCCCGTTTGGGTAAGTGAGTACATCAACTTCCCGGGGTCGTAACTTTTGCATACGATCTCTATTTTAGGCGTGTGATAGCTCGTTGGAAAGGTATCGTCAAGGAGATTCATTTTGGGGGCTCAATGATGCCTTTGTCTATCATTGAGAACCTTGATCTCGAAAAACCTTCATTTGGACCCTCAAAATGGCCCCAGAAGTTAAAACCTGCTAAAAATAGTAAATTGCCAAAATTGCCATAAATCCGTTTTGAGCCATTTGGAAAAGGTGGGTGGCCACCAATATCCACCTGGATCAATGTGGGCACAAAAGAACAAGTGGCAGACATCTTTACAAAACCACTTCCATGGGAAACCTTTGAATATCTTTGCCAAATACTTGGAGTTGTTTCTACTCCAAAAATGAATGCTTTTTGAATGCTTATCTTATATGTCTTAGATGTACATGAGGAAACACCATAAGAGGACAGTCTGTCAGGGGGAGAAGCCCTGTATGGAAAGATACCTTTGCCATAGATGACAAAGGGGGAGATATTTATCAGATGCAGAGGACAGAGGAATGGTTCTAGGGGGAGCAGATTTATCAGATGCATAGGACAAAGGCATGGTTCCAGGGGGAGCAGATTTATCAGATACAAAGGAAAAAGGTTTATCAGATGCAGAGGACAGAGGCATGGTTCCAGGGGGAGAAAATTTATTAGATGCAGAGGATAGAAACATGGTTCCAAGGGGAGCATATTTATCAGATATAGAGGAAAAAGGAATAGTTCCAGAGGGAGCATGAGTTATATGATTTTAGTATTGCATCAGAGTGTTGCCATCAATGCCAAAGGGGGAGATTGTTGATTAAGGTTGGTTGTCATTGATGTCAACCCTTGAAGAAAGCCCCGTAGCACAAAGGTTTAAGTAATGGACCCAATATTGTTTGATGTAAATATATGACTCATTATTGTTTTTTCATGGTTGATAAGAAGTAAATATGGATGAACTCCAAAGTGGCCCCCTTATGGTGAAATCCCTCACGAGAAGACGCTTTGTGGAGTAAGAGAACCCATGCTTAATTTTGGAATAATGAGATGAAGGAAAGTGAATTTGTTAGGGAAAATATCCTATATGGATAGTGTTTTTCATGTCATTTCCGGTGGTATGTGGAATGTCACATAATTCCTCACGGTTAGAGAGTTATGTCCATGAGAAGTTGGAGACCCCAGGTTTGGGTAGTGGACCCAAGTTTGTTTGATGGGTAATGGTATGAGTTATGATATATATTTCAGATAATACTATTCTATATGGATAGTACAAGTCATGAGATTTCTGTTGGTATGTAGAATGTCACATAACTCCTCACGGTTTGAGAGTTATGGCCTTACGAAGTTGGATGACCCTCATATGTCATCTAGAAGCCCCAAAAGGTCAAAGTAGTCAAAGTGGTTTAAGAGATTTTAAAAGGTAAATAATAAAGTGAAGTGATGAGTGTATTATAATTCAAAGTGAATACAAAATAAATTATTTCAATAATAAATTAAATGGAGAAATTAGAAGTGGACCCAACCCTAAAATAAGGAAAGTGGGCCAAGTGACCTAGAAGATGTTTTTAAGGAAGCTACTTGGAGAGTATAAATAAAAGGAAAGGCTCTCTCATTTGAATAACACTTGAGAATATTGAATATCTAGATGTGTCTGAGGTAACCAAGGATATCTAAGCCGAAATTCTAAGGAAAGTGAAGAAAAGAAGGCCAAAATGCAGGGAAGGATAAATTCTTTTGATTGTGTCTTCTAAGGTATGTTATTTACAGGTCATCTCACCATTTTCGTTATAGATTTTTTTTCTATAATGATTCTGATCCTAAAATTGATATGAAAGTGAGAAAACATGTCCAAGTATTTGTGGTAAACAATTCATCTTGTGGGCCATTGTATTTTGGGAGTTACACTCCATGGAAAATATGGTTTGTGGCCAGTCCTGAAACTAGTCAAAATCATGTTTTTCGGGTAAACACGTCATAACTTTTTCATAACATATCGAAATTCAGTGAGACCAAATTTTTTGGTTAGGGTACAATATTTATTATGCTATGTAGCATTCTCATATCAATTCATAAAACATTTTTTGCGGGGCACTCTCTACAAGGTCGCTCTCTAGAATAAGCCAGAATTCAGCAAGGTATGCCATTTTTGTTATAACTCCTTTTCCGAGAGGTTCTAAGCAGTGAAACTTGGAGGAATTGAATAAAACACACTGAATAACATTGTTTATTAGTTTCATGTCTTTATACATTACAAGTTCAAAGTTATGTTTACTTCAGTTAGGGTTATTGACTAATCCAAAACTAGGCATGTGAGACTAAAGAAAAGTTTGATAAAAATGCTAGTCTCTTGTTTTTTAAGTTAAGGAAGGTTTGCAGGAATGTGATCATATACACCAGGTCTATTACAAAGATACAAATCATATTTGGATGATGAAATTTATGAGGGATTTTGGTTGTAGTACATGTTGAGTACATGGTTGAGACAAGTAGTTAATGAGTTGGCACACACACATGAGGTGTATAGTTGATGATGTTGGTACATATTGATGAGTCATAGTTGATGAGTAGTTGACACATGATTGGTACATACTTGGTACATGGTTGGATGCACTTGTTTATGGTACAGGTTGATTACAGGTTGGTGCACGGTTGATGCACTTGTTTATGGTACAGGTTGATTACAGATTGGTGCATGGTTGATGCACTTGTTTATGGTACAAGTTGAGGTACAGGTTGATGCATGGTTGATGCATGGTTCATATTTATTGGTACAGGTTTACAGCGGTATATCTCACAGTTATAGTGTGACAGTGGTTCCATCATTCTACTTCTACTTCAGGGTGGTAGGAAGGGGAAAGGATAGGTGGTTGTAGCCACCTTCCGGTTGTAGATGGAGAACATAGGGGGTTGTAGCCTCCTTCTGGTTGTAGCCAAAGAATTAGGGAGTTGGCGCTTCCCTCAAGTTGTAGCCTGAGAAACTAGGGGGTTGGAGCCTCCTTCCAGTTGCAGCTGGAAAACAAAGGAAGTTGGTGCTTCCAATGAATGTAATTCTTCAATACATATAAGAAAAAGCATTTTGTGGTTTTCTCCCGATTTGGGTTTCCACGTAAAACACTGGTGTACTATTTATGTGTATGATTGTTCATTTTTTCATTGCTTGTTTACTCTATAGTTATTGGATGATAATGCTTCATTGATATAACACTTGGATTATATGGTTAAAAGGGATTAAATTGCTCTATTACTTATTCACCCCCCCTCTTAGTAATCCAACACTTTGTCTGCTTTAATTGTTGAGATGGATCTTGATCATTCGCTCATGTGGCATCCACTTCCCTTGTTCTACTCTTGCCTTCGTGGCTCGATCCTCTAGCAGGCTCTAGCCAAATGGTGCGCATGAGTAGTTCTTCGGCCACCGACCTGGCATGTGGCTCTTCTAAAAATTGGGCTTCCCCAGCTTCCTTGTTCTTCCTTGGCTTGCCCCTTCTCTGAGGTAATTGTTGTTGGGGAGATGGGGCTTCTACTGTCTTTCCTCTCTGCACAAGTCCTTTCACTTCAGGTTCCACGCAGTTTGATCTGATTGCCTCTGTGGGTAAAGGAATAACTCATTTCACGTCCTTGGGAATGCCTGTTGCAGGTGAGAATGACTCCCAGTCATTTTGGGGCTTGGACCTAGAAATTCTACTGCTCCATGCATCTTTCCTTATGTTTTTGGAGGTCACCATAGCGTGACTAGTATGTATTCTGCACGCAGTGTATCCAACAAATGTATAGGGAGGGAATTTTGATCAACCTGGACTGGCAAGGGGAATTGCAGACAAAGTGCAGACTTGGTTTCATGACTGAAATGGGTGTCAAACATCTAAAATTTATAACGAGTCAAGAAGAAGGAGGAATCATGCCAGAGGACAGTGAATTCATGGCAACAGGATGTTTTGAATTGAACCACAGATCTTCAATAACACATCCCTACATACACGATACAAACGATAAGGTTTTTAGGGGGCGCATGATGCAAATGCCACTATTTTTCGTTCCTTCGGCCCTCATGATGAACTGATAACAACCACAACACTTGCCGAAATGAATTCCATTAACTTCTTGACTTGACCTGGGGCATGTAGAGACTAACTTTTGACAGGACCCGACTCTCTAGTAACAACGTGCTCATACTATTTATGTATGTGTCAACTTTGACACCCCTTAACATTTCCAAGGGCCAACCAACCATTCATTGATTTAGACTTTTTCCTTTTAATGTACCTGACTTCACATGTTTGGACGCATCGGTCACAATGCGACTAAAAACTGACTCTAAATGGAAATAAAAATGGCGGCGCTAACAACTAGCTCCAATGAGGATGTTATCCTCCCCGCTAGGTACAAAAGAATAGTAGACCAGGTGCTTGACCATTGGGCCTTATTTCAACTCTTTGGAACTGTAATGCAAAATAAAAAAGCACAACCTAAACCTATCGACGAAGCTTCTAAAAACTCAACATAAACTTAGGGCCTTCACTTTGGGCTTCAATTTTATGCTGACCTACTGACTCGATGCAAAAATAGAACGAATATTTACAATGAAAAATGACTTAAACAGATTTTATTTCGTCAAATAATGCTTGAGGAACCTGTCGTTTATAGGCCCCCAACCAAGGCATTCTCCATTTATCCCTTCTAGGAAATAAGCATTGTTTCTGCAATACGCGTTGATTCTGAATGGACCTGTCCAAAGGTGGTCAAACTTTCTATTCTTCACCTTATCTTCATTTCGTGCATCCCATCTTAGCACCAACTCCCCTACCTGAAAATATTCCTACTTAGAATGCTTGTTGAAAGATTTCTTCATCCTCTCTTGATGGAGATGGGACCAGTTATACACCTATTCCCTCACCTATTGTGTCTGAATTAACTAGTTTATTCTCCTTTGTGCATCATTTGGCTCGACCTCCTGTTATTGCAACAACTTTATCATAGGCGGCCCCAGTGAAGTAGGGAAGATTGTGTCCGCTCCATAAACAATCTGAAAGGGCGACGTTGAGATGGACTTCTTGGTGGTAACCAGATCTGCCCACAGCGCATAGATAATATTTTTATGCTAGGCTTTCTCATTGTCTTCCAAGAGTCTTTTGATGATTCTGGTCAGGCTCTTATCTGAGGATTCTGCTAACCCGTTTCCTTGCGGATAGTATGTCGTGGAATTATCCAGGGTTATATTGTAATCCTAACAAAACTTTTCCATCCTATTGGACTTAAATGCAGTCACGTTGTCTGTTATGATCTTGACGGGGCATCCAAATCTTGACAAAATATTTGTCTCCAAAAATTGGATGATGACTGCGTCAGTAGCTTTCCTCGTGGGGATTGCTTCTATCCATTTCATGTAGTAATCAATGGCCATGAGTATCCATTTGTTCTGCACAAAGGATGTCGAATTTATTTCCCCTATGAAATCCAGACCCCACTGCATGAAAGGTGCTTCGACTAAGATTGAGTTTAGTGGCAGGGGCTGCAGCTTTCTTCTTCCGTAAAAAATATGTCATTCGTGGCTGCCGGAGACCTCTTTGTACACGTTAGCAAAGACTATAGGCCAATAGTAACCTTCCCTTAGGAGTTTTTGCACGATGCATTTCTAGTAGTCATGTCCCCCGCAATCACCTTTGTGAAATTCTTGTATGGTCCGCTTCGCATCATTTTCCAACAAGCAACTCAACAATATACCCCCAGGGTCCTTCCAGTAGAGTGAGTTGTCCAGGATGTAGAACTTGACCGCTTTAATCTTGATAAATATGGCCTTAGTCTTACTTATGCCTGGAGGGGCCTGGATATTATCCTACACATAGATGATGTCCGCATACCATGGCGAATCAATGAACTCCTGAGACACCTGCATAGTTTTTTCTTCTTGAGGATATTCTAATAGATCAACGATGAAATTCATTCCTACAACATCGCAGTCTGACTATGCCATTAACTTAGAAAGGCCTTGACCCTTGATTAGTTTCGTAGGCTTGATCTCAAGATTGTATTCCAGCATGGCTGCTATCCACTTTCCTCTCCTTTCTTCCAGGTCAGGTTGAGTCAGGATATCATTTACTGTGTTGTTGGGAACATAAGCAATGACATGGGAGTGAAATATGTATGTCCTGAACTCTTTCAAAGATTTCACTAAGGTGTATCCCTGTTTTTCCATAATGTCATACCTTAGTGGAGCATCGTGCAATGTCCGGCTGAAATAGGCTATGGGTTTTTCAAAATCTTTCTCATCTTTCTACAACAACACGTCAACAATAGTGTGTTCTGAGGTGAATGAAAACAAGATGATGTACTTCATAAAGTCCGAGTTGGCTAGCACAGGAGCTTTAGTCAGTGCCACTTTGATATCTTCAAAATAATTCTTGGCCTCCGGGTTCCACTTGATCTCATTTCCCTTCTCGAGCATGCAGGTTATGTGCTTTATGATTTCAACCAGGTTCGGGATGAATCTCCTCAAGAATTTCACTTTTCCTAGGAAGGATTGCACTTCTTATTTACTACGCAGGGTGTCGATCCTTAGGATTCCTTCAACCCTGCTGGGGTCTATATTAATTACCTTTTTGGATATAATGTGTCCTAACAGCTTCCCCTCTTCCACCCTGAAATGTGATTTCTTTGGATTTAGCGATATGTTGAACTTCCTGCACTTCTGGGATACTTTCTTCAGGTGCTCGAGGTGTTTCTTGTCGGAGGCAGAGTATACCTTTATGTCATCCAGATAGATTACAATTAAATTGTCCTTTTAATCAAAAAATGCTATGTCCATTTCCCTCTGGAAAGTGCTACCGATGTTCATCAAACCAAAAGACATCTTGGCATACATGAACGTTTCCCATGGAGTTGTGAAAGCTGTTTTTTCTCTGTCTTCTAGGTGAACCATGATCTGGTTATAACCTAAGAAACCATATAGCATGGACACCTTCTGAGACCCCACCACCTTTTGTAGGATATATTCCATTTTGGGGAGAGGGTAGTGATCTTTGAGAGACACCTTGTTTAGATTCTGGAAATATACACACAGTCTTATCTCGCCGCTTCTCTTTCTTACGGGCACCAAATGAGCTATCCATTTAGAGAATCGAAAAGAAACAATAATCTTAGCATCAAAAAGCATCTTTACCTTCTTTTCCATCAATGAAAAAAACAGGGGGTTTATCCATCTCAGATTTTGTTTGAAAGGTTTATGGTCTTCTTTGAGAGGGATAACATGCTATATTACCTTGGTGTCATACACTTTCAAATCATCGTAGCTCCATGCGAAAACGTTTGGGAATTCCTTCATGAGCTTGACGTAGTATTGCTTGACCTTTGGACTGAGCGTCTTTGATAATTTGACCATCTTTGGGTTTTCCTCAATCCCGATGTTGCAGTCTTCCACGTCTTCTACACTTGCAGTGATATCAGGGTTTTTAGACACATCATTCTCGTCGAACATCTTTTCCAGTGGCACTAACCCCTTTGGGATGATGTTATTTTTTATTTGGATTATGTCCCTTCCTGTGATCTAGTTTTGGAAAGGGTCAGCGTTACTGCATGCATCTGCACTCTCATCTTTGTCGCAACAACATTCCTCATCAATGTTTGTATTAGCGAACTCGTCGCTCATAAGGAGGAATCTCTCCACCTACTTGTCATCATCAAACACTTTCCAATGCTTGATATTATCAGGCACTGCTAGCCTGTGCTTGACCTCGATTTCATATTTTTGTTTGGGAAGATGGGAATCTTAAAAACCGAGGCCAAGGTGGCTAATGTATCAGTGATTTGATTTTTCTCTCTGGGGATAGCAGATAGGTTATACTCTAAAAATCCTTCGAGGAGGTCTAATGCCAAATTTTTGTACACTCTCATCCTGGGGTGTTTGGTCTGATATACGCCCTTTACCTGATTTACGATCATCTCAAAATCTTTGCGCACTGCTATCTTCTACGCTCTCAATTCTCTTAAGACTTGTAAGCCCAATATTAGTGCTTCATACTCAGAAATGTTGTTTGTGCATTTGAATGCGAATTTGTATGAACAAATATTTGTGCTGACCTCAGGAGGGCTTATCCATATGTCAGCACCTGCTCCTTCCTTACTGATAGCGCCATCAAAACTCATGTTCCATGTTTTTTTTTCTGCACGGTTCTTTGGGTTGGCGCACTCTGTCACTTGCCGCGCGGTGTCCTCATTGACTGTCATGATTGTTGTTGGCTCTTCCTCTTCGAAACTCAAATCATTGTAGAATATGGAAGAATCAATATCAGTGTCGATGGAGTATATAGGATGATTATTTGGCTGCGTCTTATTGCTTACCATGTATTTCAACAACACTTCTCTGTATAGCTGTCTGTCATGGAAAAAAATAGTGATGGTGGCGTATGACATATCCATCTTCAAAGTGCCCTTTAACTTTGCAGCCCATGACCTTGATAACAACATGCCAAAATTTGGAGGTATGTCTATGACGACTATGTCCATAACCATGTTCTTTGAGGGGATTTGAGACAACGACACAACTAGGTCTTTGATGAGGCCCAAACACTTGACTTTCCTCGAATCAAAAGATAAAAGGTCTTTGTATGTCCTGGTGATATCTAAACCCAATTCATCCATGATCACCTTTGGCATGAGGTTGTGCAATGTGCCGGAATCCAGCATGGCATTATGCAGGTTCATGGGATGGACCTTTACACTGATGTAGAACAGAGGGACATCCTTAGTATCATTTGTCTCTTCAACGTGCGGACCAAAAAGGATAGCAGGGTGATCATCTTGGATATTCAAAGTATCGGGGTCCCTCCCATTTTCAGCATTTTAATGATTTTCTCCTGATACTCTCCCTTTCTAATAAGTTCATTGAACGGGATAGATATTTTGATTTTGGCCATCTCATGTTCAAAATTGAAATGGGGATAGACTTTCTCTACCTCTTTTCCACTCGCCTCCCATCCTGTCTCCGGAGTTTTCTTGGGGGCCTCCTCCTTTTACTTAGATTTCTTTGTTGCATCCTTGGTCATGTTGTCCGGCCTCGATTGGCTTGTGGAAGGGGTGTCTGTCATAGTTTTCCTTATGGGGTTCGTTTGTTGTGGCTCGGCAGGTGCGTCTTTGCTCCAAAGGTTATATTTATTCTATAACAACATGAAGGTGTTCTGATAGACTTTTCTAAACTCCTCTGTCTCCTAGGATGGTGCATCATCCGTTTCAAGTATCATATCATCGTCCGTCTCTGACACGAAGTTGTCATTTTTTCTCATGTACCAATCATGTTTGCTCTTTTTCAAGAACACACATGGGTTTTTGTCGTCACAACAACGCATCTGGTTTTCGAATGCCTAGTATAAGTCTTCATCCGCATAGTTTTTTAGGAACAAAGGTCTTGTCTGTTGGTCACCTTGATCCCTCTGGTCTCTCTATCCCCTCTATCTGATCTGAGGGACTTGACCCCTTTTGAGGTTTTGATTCCTGGGCTAGGGGTCATTCTATTCTCAGGAAATAGGTCTATTTCACATGGAAATTCTCTCCATTATTTTTTCCATGGTCTTCATCATCATGTCGAACTTTTTGTCTAAGGACCGCGACGTTGATGGATGTGCATCTCCCTGGGATCTCTTATCACCTTGGTTGAACCTCAATTTTATTTTCCCCGAAGCCATCATGTTTACTTCGACTTCTATAGCATTACTCATTATAGTGTCTAGACTTGTTGATCTTATTTCTCTCAACAATAGGGATAAATCGTTGTCAAAGGAATCGGCATACTGCAATTGTGCAGCCCTGGGGGGCGGCTTGACTTCTGCAGGGATTGAGTTGTTCACCTTCAACAAACAGGCCAAGAATTCCTGCACTGTCTCTTCCAGTGCTTTCTTCATATTATTTTACTATGTTAACAACTGCAAAGGGTTTTTCTTGTTCCCCCATTTATTCAGGAAAGACGCCTCAAATTTGGTGAAGTCTCAAAAGCTCGTGGGTGGGATGGATTTGAACCATTTTATTACATCTCCCAAAAGGATCTACGCAAACAACCTCATCTTTGCATCTGCATATTCCACCTCCTCCAAGTCGATGAAATCCTTAAACCTGTCCAGGTGCCTCTGGGTGGAAACATTCCCTTCTACGTCGTACAATCTGATTCTCTGGTTGTAATTCTGAGGCAAGTCATATAGTTGGGCTGGCAAGATGAGGTGGGTGAACCTATCGGCCATGGCTCTAGGAGGGAATGGGATTTGAGGGGTATTATTTGATATCAGGGCTTGGAATCTCTTCTGGTCGAAAATTGTATCGTCCAAGTCGGTTTCCAACTTAGACCTAAATAGAGTTTGCTCAAAAGATTCGTCAAACTCAAGGTCGTCGATACTTTGCATGTCATCTTCAGGTAAATACAGGCTTTTTTCCAGGTAATAAAAAGGATCTGGTGCTTTCTCTCTAGTCCTGCACAGAATCTTCTACGGGGTCGTACATAGGCTCTGTAGGGTTTGGGTCAGGATTTTCTCTGGTATAGATCATCTTCGGAGCCAGGGTTCTTGAACTGCGCTACTTGGAGCTACTTCTCTTTTGGACTGGAGTTGCCAGGGTAAGGGTTTTATCCAGTATGGATGTTTGTTCCTCTATTACCCTCAAGGGTCAAACTGCAATGTTTGTCGTTCTCCTAGGGAAAATCTATTCAATTTCGTCCTCGACAATGGTGCCAAAATGTTAGCACTCTGTAAATTTGTTTGGCTGATAAAAAAATGATGAAGGTAACCTTTTCAACCAACTTTGAGACCCGAAACTAGCCTTTCGGATCTAGAGAGGGCTCTCTCGAGAGGCATGATCTCCGTGCAGGATATTGTTCTTAAAATAGTGACTATATTTAACACCTTCATAAATGGTTATGGTTATATTGGCACAAGAAAGTAAGACTTGGGCTATGGAGTCGACTCGAGAAAATGACAGAAACAAATGACTCGAAAACTGAGCTTGAGAGGATAAGGCTAAGCGAGCAACAATATTTAGTGCAAAATCATAATGGGGCGAGGAGAAAAACACAAGAAGTAACTCGGAGCACCACTACAGGTGAATTCAAAGTTAGATTTGGAAGAAAACGTTTTTTCCAAGTGGCGCAAACAAGGGGTGCCACACAGTGAATCCACATGTTTGATAATTCGTTCCGAAATAGACAGAAAAAAATATGAATAAAGATGACAGAAAGAACATATGCAAAGAAAGAGGCACAATACATCCGACTGCTACAATTAGAATCTTTTCATCAAGTTATAGGACCTTTGCATTAAATTTTGGTCAAAAACTCAAATTACATACAATAGCTTCATCTACCAATTTTTCCAACCAACCTGGCTTACATAAAAAAGATGAAATATATAAACGAGGGCATCGCTTGGGGTACCCTATTTTCTAACTGCTAGCTCTAAAAAATAGGAAACTGAGTGGTATTTGTTAAAGACACTTCGCATGGCGCTTTCCAAAAATAGATAATAATCACGTTTTTTTACACATGATTGTTCGTAAATTTTCCACGAGGATATGATCATCGATCAGGTCTCGATATGAGGAAAAGATGTATCAATGTTTCCCTTCGATAAGATGTCTGAGCAGATAGGTGTTTGCCAGGAACTTGCTATCTTCCATAACGGCTTTGATCTATGCTGCATGCTCATTTGCTGGTAAAAATGTGCACGACAAGTGGTTTTTTGATTGTCACGACCGTTATCAAAATGGTAGAGTGATTTAGGGAAACGTGTCCTTCAAAACTGCCAAGATTTGTCTTATGTTTGCAGATATAGAGAGGAATACCAACTAAACTTGTTTCTTTTACATGTTGGCGAGAGCCATGCGGGCTTCCTTCTTGGCTGCTTTGCATTCCCTGGAATGCTTTGTATTCCTTTCCTTTGACATCCTTTTTGCTTCTTGCAGCTATACAATGGTGTCTTGCACCTCTCTGAGCTATCTTCTTAGCCATGCTGTGTTCCCTTCGCGACCTTGTGCCGTTGATGCTTCCATAGTCTTTGTCGCTCTTTGCCACCTCAAATCCATGTTTTCCTGGTAGAGTTCAGCGATAGCCAACTTTGCCTACTTTAATTGTTGATATGGCTCTTGATCATTCACTCCTGTGGCATCCACCTCCCTTGTTCTGCTTCTACCTTTGCAGCTCAATCCTCCAGCAGGATCTAGCCGGATGGCGCACATGAGTAGTTCTTCAGCCACCGATCTGGCATGCGGCTCTTCTAAAAATCGGGCTTCCCCATCTTCCTTGTTCTCCATTGGCCTACCCCTTCTCTGAGGTAATTGCTATTGGGGAGATGGGGCTTCTACTGTCTTTCCTCTTTGTGCGAGTCCTTCCGCTTTAGGTTCTGCATGGTTTGATCTGATCACCTCTACGGGTAAAGGAATAACTCCTTTTGCATCCTTGGGAATGCCTGCTGCGGGTGAGAACGACTCCCAGTCATTTTGGGGCTTGGACCTAGAAATTATGCTGCTCCGCGTGGCTTTCCTTATGCTTTGGGAGGTCGTCATAGTATGACTAATATGTATTATGCAGCGGTGTATCCGACAAATTCACAGGGAGGGAATTTTGATCAACATGGACTGGCAAGTGGAATTGCAGACAAAGTGAGGACCTGATTTCATGACTGAAATGGGTGTCGAACATATGAAATTTATAAGGATTTGGGTAGAAGGAGGAATCGTGCTGGAGAATAGTGAATTCATGAAGACAAGATGTTGTGAATTGAACCACAAATCTTCAATAAACGATAAGGTTTGCAGGGGGTGCATGATGCAAACGCTAGGATTTTGTGTTCCTTCATCCCTCATGATGAACTGATAACAACCACAACACTTGCTGAAATGACTTCCATTAAATGCTTGACTCGACCTGGGGCACGTAGAGACTAACTTTTGACAGGACCCGACTCTTTAGGAACGACGTGCTCGTACTATTTGTGTATGCTTCAACTCTGACACCCCTTCCCATTTCCAAGGGACAACTGACCATTCACTGATTTATACTTTTTCCTTTTAATGTACCTGACTTCACATGTTTGGACGCATGGGTCACAACGCATCTAAAAACTGACTCTAAATGGAAAGAAAAATGGCGGCACGAACACGCCATATGCGCGATTGTGTATGAGAAAAGTCACGCACTCCTGTGAATGGTTCATTTATGGTTCTTGTCGGCCCCTCAACCACTTATGGACCAAATCCCAACTTGATTTGACCCTCAGATCTGAGATGAATCTGAATGGGGGGCTGGTCAAGGACCAAAGGGTGCCCTAAAGGGCCCCTTGTTCACACTAAGAACCAATTGAATATTGCCTTGAAGAAATGCTATAAATGGAGGCCATGGGTGTACTAAGAAATTAAGATTTTCATAGTATTGTTATACTGTCTCTATCCTCCCTTGAGAATCCTCTTTTCTCCTTCAAGCATTCTAGCAACATTCCAATAGGCCTTTCCAATCACCTCTTGAGGGAATAGGCATTGATTTCTTCATCATTTTCTTTTTTTTCTACCATTGTAAGAAGATCTCTCCATTAGGGAACTCAAGAGCCCTCCCAAGGAGGAACAGGGGACTCATAAGTCCTCATTTCTCTATGTTTTTTTTCCAACTAATATAGTTATCCATTGGTGGCATCATCTTGGTCATTGGTTTATTGTTTATGGTTCTAAAAGTTTCTTATCCATTCTAGTTTTATTTCCTTAGTTGTTTTAGTTTATTTAGTTGTTTATTTCATGTGTTTGGTTTGTTTAACCCATGCACTAACCTTTGTCTTGTCTATCAGGCCCAACTAGGCATGCAAGTGCCCTTGTTTTGCTCACCCAAGTGATGAAACAGACACAACAAGGAGGATAGATATTTACTAATAGATATGCACAATGGACATAGGATTTATAAAGTATTGATCACTCCTCATAATCAATGGTACTACTCATTGTTTAAAATACCCACCCCTTCCCTTGTCCTATTTCAAAAATGAATCTACATTAAGGCAAGAAGAGAATACAAAAGGCAGGGTAGTGCATCTGCTAAAAGTCTAAAGTCCACATTGTGGGAAATTATTGCCACAACAATATATTTCCATTTCAATTTATTATTTTTTTCCTAATATATGAATTGTCACCAACCTTGTCAGACTCGTCACTTGGATAATTCCACCACAATTTCTATTTGAGAGGCAAAACATGTAAAGGGACTTGAAGCTAATAGCCTTATTCTCATTTCATTTCTCAAAATATCGGGGTCTCAAGAGAGTCATAAAAGTCATCTTATAACAATTCAAGAAAAGAGAAGATTTCACTTATGTCCCTTGTACTTTTAGATGCTATAATAAAAGGTTTTGATAAAACCTGTACAACTCGATTATAGAAGAATTTGAAGATAATAGAAGCATTCAGGACATTAGTAATTGGCAATTTGAACAACTTAACCATCCCCAAATCTTGGCACAATATTTTAAAATGAAATTTTGTGAATTACATACCTTTAAAAAGCATGGCATTCCACTGGTATGGAGTGAAGTCTATCCTTTTCAAAAAGGTAAACAAATTATATTATGGGAGTGAAAAGTAGGGAAAGAAGGCGATCCACCCAAAGACATTTAAGTTGATTTTATATCCTTAACTTGGGGAAGAAAAATAATTTTCATATGGTGCATCTTCCATACTTGATAGTTGAAAGCAACATATGTACCTATCATGTGAAATATGGCATCCTTCATGCAATTTTCTCTATAGTGGAATGCAAATACTAAACTTAAAATATCTTACTCAGGTTCAAGATTTTTAGCCTAATTATAACAAAAAAATTAAGATTGCAAACTAACCCTTCTCATTATACTTGAAAATTAAAACAATGTTTCAAAATAATAACCTAACAGATTTTGAAATTAAGAGAATTGTACGCACGAAACTGCCTTAAATTGAGTACATTAATTTGGAAAAAAAAATTAAACAAATGAATATGGTAAAGATCCCACAACCATATTCAATCTCACCAACCCTTCCTCATAGACTAGCATAAATAAATAAATGAGAAAAACACCCCGAACCATATTCATTAATATGCATGCACAATAACACCTTGGATTTATGTAGAAGAGTATTGATCAATTCCTCATAATTAATGTCATTAATGATTGATTAAAACAACCACCCCTTCCCTTATTCAATTTAAAAAATGCATCTGTACTAAGGCCGTAAGAGATTAGAAAAAAGCAGAGCATTTACTAAAAGTCTAGAATTCCACGCTAGGGAAATTATTGCCACACCAATATGTTTCCATTTCTATTAATTATTACTTTCCTTATATATGAATTCTCACCAACCTCGTCATAAAGGTAACTTGAATAATTACATCACAGAATTGTTATACCAGAGGCATAATATAATATGTTAAATTAGTATATTACAAATTACTCAACTTTTAGCCTATGTATACTCTTGTCAAACTTGCTTGTTTGCCAATCCAAGTTTGCAAAATGCTAGACTGTGTATGCTGATGCCAATACCAGATAGACCTTGGGTTGACATCACTATGATTTTTGTAATGGTTCTATTATTGTCATAGTAGACACTTCCAAAACTGGTCTATTTTATTCCCTTTAAAAAGACTAAAGATGTCAGCAAGACAATGGAATTATTTTCCAAGGAATTTGTATGACTACGGGGTGTGCTGATACTAGGTTCCTTGGTCATTTATAGACATCAATTGGTTTGTACATTGAAATTGGAGTAAAAATAATGAGTAAAAATAATGTTTATAAACTAAATATATATATATATATTCTTCACCTCTAAAAGGAAAAATTTCTCTCACTAAACTTCACTCCCCCAAACAAAACATTCTATTCTTTTATTAAACCTAATTTTCCCCTTTCTTTTATTTGACTTTTTAATTTTAGGAAATCTTGTATTTAGTAACTCAACAATGGTAGTGGATAGACAATATTTGAGGATTTCTATATTTTGATTTTATAAAGTATATACCTCCACAAAATCATCAGTTGATCTTGGTAAGGATGTTGTGGCTGCAAAAGTTCCAAGTGTGAGAACATTCACACCATGCAGAATCCTCATGGTTCAAAACCAACTAAATCTCTTACAACTTCTTGTATCAAATAGTTCAAATAACTTAGAGTAATAACTAACTTTATGTTTCTTCCGAGGACAAAGAACTCCTAATATTTTAGATAAGATAAATTAATTTTCATGGTTTTCTAGATTTGGTAATAGTTGTTGACTTACTCTATGAGTAAACATTAGTTGAATTACTCTACGAGTAAACATTAAAAACTTGAATACATCATTTGGTTTGTATGTTTAAATTTGAGTAAAAATGAATGTATACAAACTAATTGCTTCATTGTTTCTTAAAAATACAAATTTATATAACTATTCTTCACCCTTAAAAGGACAAATTTCTCTTACTATTCTTCACTCACCTAAACAAAACATTATCTTCTTTCAATAAACCTAATTTTTTTCCTCCTTTGGTTTGAAATTTTAATTTTAGGAAACCCTATATCTCGTAACTCAAATTTTTTAATATAAAAAATGCATTGTGGGCTATAAAAGAAATATATACCTAATGGTCACTTGCAATAGAGATGAAAGTTATAGTAGATAAGTTGGTTTCTATCCACCTTTTATAATAAGACAATGTTCCTTTTAACTAGAAGCTTGATTATGGTGCTTCTAACTTTGTAACAATGTACTTCAAGTTGTTAATGTGCCCCTGCACTTTCTTTTGGAGTTATTTTTTGGATACATTGTCACTTTATTGGGGCCATTTTTTTATGTATATGAATTACAATTGATCAATGAGACTCCAATTTTCCTAGAATTGGATAAGGATTCTTTTTGGGCAGACCCCATGTGTGTGATTACCTCCTCTCTATTAGCAGGTTTTTAGTATGTTTTATAATTGTCTTTTAGTACTAGTAATATATTATATGGCATTAACGAACCAAGGGGGGAAACCAACTCCAGTGAAAATATCAACTTCAATTAAGCAACCTCTTCTAGTGGTGCTGTAACATCCCCATTATAATCCCCAATTTGATTAATGCTTATGTAGATATAATATGTGGCTACGGCCAAGTTATGTAATATGCAAATTGTATTTAAAGTTTTTAATAATAAAATGTGATTCCAGCTACTAAGGGGACATGGACAAGAGATGGGGGATGAATTAATCCACAAGAGAGGGGAGTGTCTAGGATAATGGCCAAGAGGGGTCCAAGGGGGGAATTACCCATGCTTATGGATTTAACCCGTTTTCCTAAATATGCTATTGTATATCAACCTTCCCATTTTTGATTGAGTGTTTCCAAAGCCAATCATTGAATATTACATGTAAGAGGGTGGGTGTGAGTGGTCACATCACAAAGTTATTAGGCACATGGGGGTTGAGTAAAATTAGTTTGGGGAAGAGTGTGAGTCAATAAAGGAAAGAAAAAGGGAGGAATTTTGTATGGGTTGAGAGGGAAGTAACAACAATATGAGAAGTTTGGGTAGTTAGTCAATTTTGGACATGGAAAGAGATTTGGGAGTGGGTGCAGCCATAAGAGGGAAAAGTCTAGAGCATAATTGGAGTGAATTGGAGCTGGAGAATTGAAGAGCTCGGTTGTCTAGCCGAAATAGTGAACTCCTATGTGAGTTGCACTAGAACAACAAGTGTTGTTGTTGGTTTGTTGATAGTTTTCCTAGAAGCAGTTTCCCTTGAGTTTCCAACTGAGAGATTCCTAGCTACCTATGCCAGAGATACCCTGATAAATGAATGGCACATTTCTTGGGTTATCCCTGATAAATGGATGGTACATACCTTGGGTTAACCCTGATAAACAGATGGTTCGTCCCTTGGGTTGTCCTTGATAAACATATGGTACCTCCATTGGGTTATCCCTGATAAACAAATGATGCATTCCTTGGGTTGGGACAGGTCAAGAGGAAGAGAGTTGGTGGAAAAGTCAGGATAGTTGTAGGAGAATATCAGTTGGGATGAGAGCTTTATGAGTTGTGAGTGGACTGTGAGAGACCACCCTCTTTTTGTGGATTTTTAGATTTGTCTCGAGGGTGATTGACTATTGAGATTTGGAACAATCAGTCTATGGTTGGGTGGAACGTTCGTCCCAAGCAGATGAATGCATGACTCTTGTTTAAGATAAGTGTTTTATCTTGTACTGAGTTATTTACATGTTTTATTGTTGTGCATGAACTATGTGTGAATGAGAATGACTTATTTTCTGCTGTAATGAACGGTTTAGTTGTTTCTTATTTTGATTATTAGCATGCTTCAGATGCATAAGTTTTATGATTATTACCGTAGCTAAATCTGTTATAAATTGTAGTTGTAGGCTATGGGAAAATGGATAACAACAAAATAATGGCTTTAGTTAGTAGAAGTTTCGTGTTATGCGTATTCTGCACGTATTGTTGCCTAGCTGGAGGCTAGCTATGTTACTAAAATGGTATCAAAGCTGATAAAGATAAATTTTTAGCATGACGTGACCCAACTTTGGTGGTTGGGTATGTTACAAAGTGGTATCAGAGCCCACTGTTTCAACACTGAGCATGCACGTGCCATTTAGCAGAGTGCAGAAGTGAAATTACAAAGTTGGAAAGCAAACTGTCTGATAGAGGGGGAGTTCATTTGTGAATTGTTTGACAAAATGTTTACGATTGTAACACCCTGTTTCCCCCAGTCTGTAAAAATAACTATATTGACTAAGAACTATGGCAAACTCAAAGATGTGAATGTTTGATTTGACGGACCTTTGTATAAAAGGTCGATGAATGTAAATAATGTTATGAATATGTGTTGTAGGATTGTTGGGAGGGGGATGTGCTGAAAGAGACCACGATAGCTAACGAAAGGTGGTGGAAGAAACCTGGAATGGTGACGTTAACTTCCACCAAACCAATACCGTAATGGTCTTTACTTGCTCAAAGACCAATGCAACTCTCTGACCCTGGAATGAATTACCCGCCAGGATGGTAGGTGGGGAGGCTCCTTAAGAGTTAATGAGGGGATGGGGGCAAACCACCCATCTATATAATCTCTCAGACCTGACCACGGACGGGGGAATTTGTGCCACACGCAACCTTGCAGGACAAGGCAAGAAAGGAAGTGTGGGGGATAAGGGAGAGAGGACACGCGACAGGGATCGCAGAAGAGAAAATGAAAGGAACTCTAGAGATATAGAGAGTGTTGAACAGTGGAGAAGGAAGAAATAAACCTTCATTCTGGACTTTCGTTGAGCTGGAAGGAGGAGACTGAATCTCCAAGCATTGTGGTTTAGCTCAGGAGTGGCTAGTGGTAAATCCATCTGGATTCACTGAGCCTACGGTTGGGTGGAAACAAGCACCCCTCTCAGTAGTCGCAACACACTTAGTGTTTTTTGATAAGTGTTATGTCTTGTATTTTGAACTAAACGCATGCTCATGTTTATACGCTCACGAATGGTTTCTATATGGAAGTGTTTGCCTGTGTTTTGATTTGGAAACATAGATGCATGCTTATACTTATATAACCATAATTGGTCTATGTATAGAATGAATGGGTTCAGGATACAAGTCTGTGCCCTTGAGAATTGTCCCATCCACTGGGCTCGCGCTATGCCCTAGTTTAATTTCCTGAAGGTACTATTCCTAAGAAGTTTCCTTGCACTCTAGAGTCGGAGTGAGTCCCTTGAAAGGGATACCATGATAGTAAACCCACGAGTCTACTTTACCCCTACCATGGAATTTATAGCTCGACGAATTAGGAAGGCTTTAGTCAGGTCACCCAACCTAGGGATGATTTACCCCAAAAACCTCTAAAGGATCTGTCGGAGCTTTATTGCACGTCGACCTTAACCTTTGTATAGGCAGGAGAGTGGACTTGGCAACGTCCTGAGAGTCCTGAATTATTTGGAACCGTCCATCGGCACAGGACATGTGGTAGTCAGGTAGCATTTTGCTGACCCATGACTTGGAGTGGTCAAAGGGTAGGATTGCATGAACACATGATTCGTGAAATCACGACATGATCGTGGTCGTTGATCCAGGAGTGATCTGAACTGTCAATTTAGCGTGAATAGATTTCGTCATTTTGGTGTTTCGGCACCCAGGAAACCAAAGGGAGATACCTCCTATCCTCATAAGTCGCGAAGTCCCAGTGTGAAAAACTTCGAATTAGCTTAGAGTGAATAGGTTTTGGCATTTCAGCATTTCAGCACCCGGGAGACCAAAGGGCAAGGCCCCTCGTCTTCACAAGTCATGAAATCCCGGTTAACAAAACTCCAGGAGGATCTGGACCGTCCATCGAAGGAGACGCATGGTGAGCGGTCAGAGTTCGGGGAAAGCTCCAAAACCCCATAAGCCATTGGATCTCGTAGAACAACAAAGGGGTTAAGACTGAGCGTCCTTCAACGCACTTCAGCTTAGGAGGGATAGTGACCATCAGATCCATATCAACGAAGGTCGTTGATCTCCTACATGAATTCCCATATCAGAATTTAGGGATATGAGTGACAAGAGTTCTGGAGTCGTTGCATCGTGAAATCTCGGTTCACAAAAATTTAGAGAGATCTGGACCGTTGGATCCACATCATCAAGGGTCGTCGGATATAGTATAAGAACTCGCGTATCGAGTTGTGGGGTTTGAAGAGTCGAAAGACTCGACTCTCTTGCATCTCGAACTTTTGGTTACCGAAGTCCCGATACGGCCAGGACTGTCGGATCAAGGGGGAGATTCGCAGCCGTCGATCTCAACGAAGGTACTATTTCGGGTTTTGAGGTTTGAAGAGTCGAAACACTTGACTCTCAGGCATCGCTAAGTCGCAAAATGTGAAAGGTGCCTCTTGGCTTGGCCCAGGGTCATAACTGATGATCACATGGAGGTGAAGCCCACGCTTGGTGCTTGAGTTGGGCACAACGGGTTTTCAATCAAAGAACCGGTGGATTGGTTTAGTGAAGGTTCTGATAAGAAGAGCTAGCCTACGCTAGGACCTCGTAGGAAATCGGGGATTCTATCCCTCTAGAAAAAGGAGAAAAAGGAGAAAAATCTATTATGTCGTAGTGGGTGTGTTAAAAATTGGTATTAGAGCATGGTTACAACACTTGGCCTTCTTGGGCTCATGAACGGGTTGCGCAGAGACTCCATTCGAAGTACTCTTAAAAGGAGTAACCCTCTATCTTCACCCCCTCAATCAAAAGTCGAAGTTAAGAATGAAAACTCCTATTATGTGTATGCATGTGAAAAATATGAATTATGTGCTGGTTATGAATGAATATAAATATTGACTAACAACAAGCATTTTTCTTTTGCACACAAGTGGATGATCAACCACAGAAAATTGCAGACGCATAGAATGGTGACTCACCACGAAGTGGGGGATGGCTCCCATAATAGAGCTATATGGTCGAACTACAAAGATGCAAGGCCGACAATGAGAGTATGATAAAAGAGCAAGAGAAGAAAACGAAAATTAATGCAGTCTTACTGCATATTTTATCTGACATACAAAGACGATTGCAACATGAACCTGACACCAGTCACGCGGACCGACGATAGACAAAGAAAATTCAAATTCCACCTGAGATACAGAAACGTGGCTTTTTAAGTGGCCAAACTAGGAAGAGCACCTCGAGAAAGGTCCACCCCAGAGATAAGGGACAAGCGTCGGACGATTCCTCTCGAAAGGAAGCTGGCGACTTGAAGGGATCTTCTAGCAACAGAACTAGTTCTTACTCCTGAATAAAATGGAAGAAGCGAAATCATTCCAAGAGTCATAATCTCGAAGAATTCAAGAAGGTCAAACCACTCACTTTCGACGGTGAAATAAAGAAGGGAGAGGAAGCGGAGGCCTGGCTGCTTGGACTAAAGAAGTATTTCAGAGTCGGTGACTTCTCAGAAAACTTGAAGGCCTGAGTAGTCACTTTCAACTTGAATGGAAAGGCTTCCATTTGGTGGGAAGACCTTAAGAATGTAAAATGGATTCATGAAGAGGGCCTGTCTTGGGAACGGTCTGAGAAATACTTCAGGAAGAAGTATCTCTCAGAAAAGTATTTCGATGAAAAGACTAAAGAATTCTATGAACTCAAGCTGGCGCAACTCACCATAGAGGAATATGTTAGCAGATTCCTTGAGTTGCTGAGGTACGTACCCTATATAAAAGTAGAAAAGGCAAAGTTGCAACGATTCATCAGTGGACTACCTAAGGACTATCAGAACAAGATTGAGTTTGATTAGCCAAAGACCCTAGAAGACACTATTCAAAAGGCAAGATATTGTCATGAATAGCTTAGGCATCGGAAAGAACCTCGCAAAGGCTGGAAGCAGAAGAATAGTTTGGGATTCCAGAAAAAGGGGTTTAAATCCCCAAGATTTAAAAACTATAAAAAGAACTCAAGGATGAGCTTCTCAACCCGAAGTGTACACCAGTAGAACTTCCCCTCCTTGGGTGGAAATAAACCTTCTAGATCTGCCCCAGGAAAGACTGATAACCCAAAGAGAGAACCTTTGAAATGTTGGGGTTGTGGAGAAGAACATCTACTGAGGAATTGCTCGCACTAACAAAAGAACAGTCGGAGAATTTATAGCGTTTAAGAAGCTACCACCATCAATGACGTGGCCAGGAGTGTGCCGCAAATTTATGCAGCCTTGGATAATAACCAAGCTGATCACCAAGCTTCAGTGGTGGAAATAGAAGGTATGATCACCAACAATCTACTCTCTATTCTAATTGATCCTGGTTCAAATTTGAGTTACATAGCCCCTAAGGTTTTTGATAAGTGTAAATTACCACCACATAAACATGCCAAGCCATGGTTGGTACAGTTAGCCACTGGCACCAAAAGAAAGGTAGCAGAGGTCATACCAGCTTTCCAATTCACTATGGGTGAATTCCCCACCCAAGAAACCCTTAACATATCACCCTAGGATCATATGACCTATTGATTGGTATGGACTGGCTAGCCACACATAAATCCAGACTACACTGTTGCCATAAAACCTTAGAATGTGTAAGTGAAGAAGGAAGAAGGATAACCCTTCAAGGGATCCAAAAACCTGTCTTGGTGAGACAGATATCATCTCTTCAAATGCGAAAGTAGTGCAGAAAGGGATGTCCACTATATGCGATACAGGTGTTGAAATCAATTGAAGATGACAAACCAAGCCTCGAAGACCACCCCACACTAAGAGAATATAGAGATGTATTTCCGGAAGAGGTATCGGGTCTACCTCCGAGAAGGGACATTGACTTCTCGATAGAACTTGCACCAGGAGCAGTGCCAGTGTCTAGGACACCCTACAGGATGAGCACACCTGAGCTAGTTGAGCTTAAATTACAACTAAAAAAATGATGGGCAAAGGCTATATCTGGCCCAACGGTCTCCATGGGGAGCACCAGTCCTGTTTGTTAAAAAGAAATATGGTACCCTTCGACTGTGCGTAGATTATAGACAACTCAATAAGGTAACCATAAAGAACAAGTACCCCTTACCCAGGATCAATGACCTGTTCGATCAATTGGGAGATGCTTCCATCTTCTCAAAGATTGACTTGAGATATAGATACCATCAAGTCCGAATCAAGGGTGAAGACATCCAAAAAACTGCCTTCGGGACGAGATATGGTCACTATGAGTTTCTGGTAGTACCATTTGGATTAACCAATGCCCCTACCACTTTTATGTGCTTGATGAACAATGTGCTCAGCAAATTCCTAGAGAAATTTGTACTGGTTTTTATTGATGATATATTAATTTACTCCAAGAATAGAGAGGAACATGAGGAACACCTTAGGCTTGTACTTCAAGTGCTAAGAGAACATCATCTCTATGCCAAATTTAGCAAGTGTGACTTTTTCCGGAAGCAAATACATTACTTGGGCCATGTCCTATCTGAAGAAGGAGTAGCAGTAGACCCTGACAAGATCAGGTCTATCATGGAATGGCCTACCCCAAAGGACATTTCAGATAACAGATCCTTTATGGGCTTAGCAGGATTCTATAGGAGATTTATAAAAGGATTCTCCAATATTGGTTGTCCAATCACTGTCCTCCAGAAGAAGGGGGCTAAATTCACGTGGACAAAAAAATGTGAAGAAAGATTTCAAACCCTAAAACATCTACTAACCCACGCACTCGTGTTGAAGATCCTTGACCCTGAAGCTGACTTCCTCGTGTGCACAGATGCCTACAAGGAAGGGCTCGTAGGAGTCCTTATGCAAAGAGGAAGTGTGGTTTGCTATGAATCTCGAAAATTGAATGAGCACAAAGTCAACTATGTGACCCATGATCTAGAGTTGGCCGCCATAGTGCACACCTTAAAAATGTGGAGGCGTTACCTCCTGGGGAGGAAATTTGTACTTATGACAGACCACTGTGGATTGCGATACATGTTTGACCAACCAAATCTCAATGCCAGACAAGCTAGGTGGATGGCCCTCCTTAGCGAGTTTGATTTTGAAATCAAACATATTAAAGGAAAGGAAAATAAGGTGGTCGATTCCCTTAGCAGAAGTATGAAAACAATTCACCTGGCAGTGGTGAGCACCTGTGAGATGGATGTCAAGGAAAGAGTCAGGAATGCACAAAAAACAGACACATTCTTCTAGACCATGACCTCGTACCTGGAGCAAGAACCCATAGGGATAAAGTATGAAGGCTACCAGATGATAGAAGGAGGTTTGCTAACTTACAGAAACAGATTGTATATTCCAGATTGTAACAACTTGAAGAGGTTCATAATGGATGAACTACATAAGAGACCATATACTGGTCATCCAGGATACCAGAAGATGATCATAGCCACCAGGAAACAATTCTATTAGCCTGGATTGAAGAAAGACATAGCTGAGTACTTAGCCAAATGCATAGAGTGCCAACAGGTTAAAGCAGAACATCGACACCCATCAAGATTATTACAACCTCTACCAATCCTAGAATGGAAATGGGAAACCATCTCCATGGATTTCATCACTGGATTACCAACCTCGACCAAACAGAATTATGCCATCTTGGTAGTGGTGGATAAATTGAGCAAGTCTACTCATTTTATCCCTGTCAAGTCGACTTGCAAGGAAATAGACATCGCCAACGTATTCATGAAGGAGATATTCCGACTACATGGTATGCCTAAAGAGATCGTGTCTGACAAAGACACGAAATTTACTTCCAACTTTTGGAAATCCTTGATGGTTGGTCTGGAGGCCAAATTACTGTTTAGCACCGCCTATCATCCTCAAACCGATGGACAGACAGAAAGAGTGAACCAAATATTAGAAGACATGCTAAGGATGCATGTAATGCATCAACCCAAAAAGTAGGAACATTACCTGCCACTGGTGGAATTTGCCTACAACAACGGCTACCAAGAATCCCTGAAGATGATTCCTTTCAAAGTCCTCTACGGTAGGTCGTGTAACACTCCAGTCAGTTGGAGTAATACTGTAAATAGAATTACTATTGGACCCGACATGTTGAAATAAATGGACCAACAAGTGATTCAGATAAAAAAAATTCTAAAGGTCACTCAGAACAGACAGGAAAGTTACGCTGACCGAAAGAGAACTCCAAGAGAGTTCAAGACAGGAGACCATGTGTATCTCAGAGTTAGGCCCAAGAAGAGGTCCCTGAGGATGGGAGCTTGTGCCAAGTTGGCACCTCGGTATTGTGGACCCTTTGAAGTTCTAGATAGAGTAGGACCTATAGCCTAAAGGCTAGCACTTCCTCCCACGGTAAAAGCCCATAATGTTTTCCATGTTTCATTATTGAAGAAATATGTACACAATTCTAATCATATAATTTACTGGACTGTGATCCAGGTGGAACCGGAGGGAGAATTCCTACCATAACCGCAATGCATATTGGACAGAAAGGAAACCCCATTCAGAAACCGAACCATTGCACAAGTCAAGGTGCAGTGGAAACATTTTGGCCCAGATGAGGCTACGTGGGAAATGGAAGATGCCATGAAACATGCATATCCGATTTTGTTTGCTTCTGTACATACATGCCATATTGATAGATAGAACATCAAGGATGTTGTTCCTTTAAGGGGGAGGGAATTGTAACACCCTATTTCCCCCAGTCTGTAAAAATAACTATATTGACCAAGAACTATGGAAAACTCAAAGATGTGAATGTTTGATTTGATGGACCTTTGAATAAAAGGTCGATGAATGTAAATAATGTTATGAATATGTGTTGCAGGATTGTTGGGAGGGGGATGTGCTGAAAGAGACCACGATAGCTAATGAAAGGTGGTGGAAGGAACCTGGAATGGTGGCGTTAACTTCTATCAAACCGATACTGTACTGGTCTTTACTTGCTCAAATACCAACGCAGCTCTCTGACCCTGGAATGAATTACCCGCCAGGATGGTAAGTGGGGAGGCTCCTCAAGAGTTAATGAGGGGATGGGGGAAAACTGCCCATCCATAGAAGCTCTCGGACCTGACCACGGATGGGGGAATTTGTGCCACACGCAACCTTGAAGGACAAGGAAAGAAAGGAAGAGTGGGGGATAAGGGAGAGAGGACACATGACAAGGATCGCAGAAGAGAAAACAGAAGGAACTCTGGAGATACAGAGAGTCCTGAACAGTGGAGAAGGGAGAGATAAACCTTCTTTCTAGACTTTCGTTGAGCTGGAAGTAGGAGACTAAATCTCCAAGCATCATGGTCTAGGTCGGGGTGGCTAGTGGTAAATTTGTCTGGATTCACTGAGCCTATGGTTGGGTGGAAACGAGCACCCCTCTCAGCAGTCGCAACACGCCTGGTGTTTTCTGATAAGTGTTATGTCTTGTATTTTGAACTGAACGCATGACGCTCATGAACGGTTTCTGCATGGAAGTGTTTGTCTGTGTTTTGATTTGGAAACAATGGATGCATGCTTATACTTATATAACCATAATTGTTCTATGTATAGAATGAATGGGTTCAGGATACGAGTCTGTGCCCTTGAGAATTGTCCCGTCTAATAGGCTCACGCTATGTCCTGGTTTAATTTCCCGAAGGTACTATTCCTACGAAGTTTCCTCACACTCCAAAGTCGGAGTGAGTCCCTTGAAAGGGCTACCATGATAGTAAACCCACAAGTCTACTTTACCCCTACCACGGAGTTTATAGCTCAGTGAATTAGGAAGGATTTAGTCAGGTCACCCAGCCTAGGGATGATTTACCCCAGAACGCTCTGAAGGATCTATCGGAGCTATATTGCCCATCGACCTTAACCTTTGTATAGGTAGGAGAGTGGACTTGGCAATGTCCTGAGAGTCTCGAATTATTCGGAACCATCCATCGACACAGGACATGTGGAAATCGGGTAGCATTTCACTGACCCACGACTTGGAGTGGTCAAAGGGTAGGATTGCATGAAGTCATGATTCACCAAATCGCGACATGATCATGGTCGTTGATCCAAGAGTGATCTAGACCGTCAGTTTAGCATGAATAGATTTCAACATTTTGACATTTCGACACCCGGGAAACCAAAAGGAGATACCCCTCGTCTTCACAAGTCGCGAAGTCCAAGTGTGTGAAACTCCGAATCAGCTTAGTGTGAATAGGTTTTGGCATTTCAGCATTTTGGCACCCGAGAGACCAAAGGGAAAGGCCCCTCGTCTTTACAAGTTGCAAAATCCTGGTTCACGAAACTCTAGGAGGATCTAGACCATCCATTGGAGGAGACGCGTGGTGAGTGGTCAGAGTTCGGGGAAAGCTCCGAAACCCCATAAGCCATTGGATCTCGTAGAACAGCAAAGGGATTAAGACTGAGCATCCTTCAACACACTTAATCTCAGGAGGGATAGTGACCGTCGGATCTATATCAACGAGGGTCATTGATCTCCTACAAGAATTCCCATATCAGAATTCGAGGATCCGAATGACAAGAGTTTTGGAGTCGTTGCATCGTGAACTCCTGGTTCACAAAACTCTGGAGAGATCTGGACTGTTGGATCCACATCATTGAGGGTCGTCAGATCTAGTATAAGAACTCACGTATTGGATTTCGGGGTTTGAAGAGTCGAAAGACTCGACTCTCTTGCATCTCGAACTCTCGGTTACCGAAGTCCTGATATGGCCAGGACCGTCGAATCAGGGGGGAGATTCACAGTCGTAGATCTCAACGAAGGTACGATTTCGGGTTTCGGAGTTTGAAGAGTCGAAAGACTTGAATCTCGGGCATCGCTAAGTCGGGAAATGTGAAAGGCGCCTCTTGGCTTGGCTCGGGGTCATAACCGATGATAACATGGAGGTGAAGCCCGTGCTTGGTGCTTGATTTGGGCATGACGGGTTTTCAATGAAAGAACTAGTGGATTGGTTTAGTGAAGGTTCCGACAGGAAGAGCTAGCTTGCGCTAGGACCTCGTAGGAACTCGGGGATTATGTCCCTCGAGAAAAAGGAGAAAAAGGAGAAAAATCTATTATGTCATAGTGGGTGTGTTACAATGGTGTTCCATGGTGAAATTGGATGAAATTGAGCAAAAGCACCAAGTTCTTGCAGCTAAATAATGGCAATTTCGAAGTGAAAGAATCAAATTTGAAAAGAAACAAAAAAAACTTTATGTACAGGTCTTGATTTTTTTGTATTGAGATTAGTCGCATAGCTGTATTGACAACCCAAGAATGAATTTCATTTTTGGGTGAATTTGAGCATTTTTGGAATTTTGGAAAATAAGTGAAATTGGAAAAACAATTCGGTATTTTTCTATACGTTGATGTCGGTATGACGTGGGGGGGGGCACATGTCAACTAATATGGCATCAAGTAATGTGTACTTCCATGGTGGCAAGTACACAAAGGCATGGAGTTATCAAAATGACTAAGTTTTGGACTTATTATGAGTCTACGAGTCTGCGAGTCCGCAAAGGTAAAAATGGCTAAGTGTTGGACTTATTATGAGTCCATGAGTCTGCAAGTTCCTGAGTCTGTGAGTGTGCAAAGGTAAAAATAGGTATGTTTTGGACTTATTATGAGCCTGTGCATCTGCAAGTTTGCAAGTTTGCAAAGGTAAAAATGGCTAAGTGTTGGGACTTATTATGAGTCTGTGAGTCCGCAAGTCTGAAAAGTTAGGAAAACAACTAAGTGTTGGACTTATTCCGAGTCTGTGAGTCCTTGAGTCTGTGAAGAACTGTAAGAATGGTTAAGTGTTGATAATTTTTGGACAAACATATGAGAGGAATAATTATTCTTTCGTGATTCTGCAAGTCCATGAGTCTGTGAGTCTGTGAGTCTAAATATATGGAAAACTAATATAAGTGTTGAGACTTTTTGCACGGACTTATGAAAGGAAGATTTATGCTTTCATGAATTTGCAATTATACGAGTCTGTGAGTCTATGAGACTGAAAAGATGGAAAAATAATCTAGTGTTGAGACTTTTTGGACGAACTTATGAAAGGGAGAATTATGATTTCGTGAGTCTCAATAGATGGAAAAATAATATAAGTGTTTAAACTTTTCAGGGGAACTCATGAAAGAAATAATTATGATACAGTATGGGAACAAAATTATACATAATTTCAAGGATCTTATTAATTGTTTTAGCCTAACAAATTTTGTTGGCTGCAAATCTTGCAGAATTAGAGGTACAAAAAAAAACTTAGTTCTTATATGAGGACTAAAGTCATGGAAGATGCTCAAGGGTATTACAACCATGGGGAAGATTTCATAGGTTTGCATATCAGCATGGGGAATGTTGAGACAGAGTCAAATGGAAGAAGATATAGGAAAGATCATGTCACTATGAGAAGTCTGCATGTGGAAGTGAAAAGATACAGGGATGATAATGAAAGGATTATGAAGACTCAAGAAGAGATACTTCGAAGCTTTAATTTGTTGCATAAGAAAGTTAACAAAGATTCTAGAACCAAGGAAGAAGATAGTGCTAGACAAGTATCAACATCTAAATCTCATATTAAAAGGGATGATCATGGAAATGATAGGCATTCAAGAAGCATGAGTAGGCTCCATCATTATCCAAGGAATTCCACTAGAAGAACTCATGCAAGTTCAAGACCAGGAAGCAACCCAAGTGTGTCTCTTATTTGGAGGCAAAGAAGAATGTCTGAGGAAGACATCTTGTAAGGTGAAATTGGGAAAATAAAGCCACCTAATTTCAATGGTGAGCACAAAAAAGGAGAAGAGCCATAGGCTTGGATGTTGGAAATGAAGAAATATTTCTGGCTGCATGACTACCCATCCTGGGTAGAAGCTATGATTTCCACCTACCACTTGCAAGGAAAGGAAACCATGTGGTGGGATCAACTTAAGAAAGAAAACAACCTCGATGAGAAGATAATCTCATGGAGGAAATTCAAAGGATATTTCCAAGAGAAATATTTTTCTGAGCATTACTATGAGAGAAAGATGAAAGAGTTCTTTGAACTCGAGTTGGGAACCATGACAATGGAGGAATATGAGAAGCAGTTCTTTGAATTGTTGAGGTATGTTGACTTCATCAAGGATGAGAAGGTTAAAATCCAAAGGTTTCTAAGTGGGTTACCGTCCTTCTATAGTCACAAGATTCAATATGACAACCCCAATACCTTGGAGGAAACCATAAGGAGACAAAGGCACCTTTATGAGCAAAGAAAAGGAAGGGGAGTGCTCCAAAAGTCTTGGAATGACAGGATGAAAGAGAAAAAAAGATCAAAGAATGAAAGGTTTTAAGCCACCCTTTTTTAGAAATAACTCCCAATCAAGTTGGGAAGGACAGGTAGCTCAAAATGATCAAAATAATGCATATTCATTTGGGAAAAGGATAAGGTAGCAACATGTTCAATGTTGGAGATGTGGGGGAAATGACTTATCTAAGGAATACCCTCATAAAGAAGAAACAATGAGGACTACCCACAAGATTCAGGAGGATGAAACAATGGGAGACATGGGAGGAAGTATGCTAAGGATTTATGAATCCTTGGACAACAGGCATGAAGAATATCAATCCCCCGTGATAGAAGAGGAAGGTAAGATTGATAACCATCCCATAGAAATTTTAATTGATTCCAGAGCTATCCATAATTACATAAATGCTAACATTGTTGAAATGTTTCACTTGAAAATTAGTAAGCATAAGAAATCTTGGTTAGTTTTAGCCATAGGGGCTAAGAGAAAGATCAATGAGTTGGTTAAAGATTTCCAAATAGACATGAATGGACTCAACACGAAGGTACATGTAAACATCATACCATTGGGTTCATATGACTGTCTAATTGGCATGGATTGGTTGTAAAAGAATCATTTTGTCCTAGATGGTTATAACAAGACAAACACATGTCTCGATGAGGAAGGGTAGCAAGGAAAGATTCAAGGCATTCCAAGAGTTGTAGTTGTTAGAGATATTTTAGTTATTCAGTTGAAGAAGAGCTTCAGGAAGGGATGCTATGTGTTTGTAGCACATATGGAGGAGGTATTAAAATGTAAAGTGGAAAGAATTGAAGACCATCCAGTCTTGATGGATTTTGAAGATGTTTTTAGGGAAATTCCAAGATTTCCACCAAAGAGAGACATTGATTTCTCTATCGATTTGGTGCCAGGAGTTGCCCCAGTGTCTAAGACACCATACAGAATGGGTACACCAAAATTGAAGGAGTTGTAGATGCAACTTGAAGAGTTGTTAAAAAAGGGGTATATACGCCCAAGCGTGTCACCTTGGGGAGCCCCAGTTCTATTTGTGAAGAAGAAGGATGGAACCTTAAGGCTGTGTATTGATTTCAGACAACTTAATAAGGTTATCGTAAAAAATAAGTATCCTTTATCCATAATTGATGATTTGTTTGATCAACTAGGTGCACGAATGTTTTCAAATATTGAATTGAGATCGAGCTATAATAACGTAAGGATAAGGGAAGGAGACATGAACAAGATAACATTCAAAAAACGATATGGGCAGTATGAATTGTAGTTCCATTTGTACTATCAAATGCCCCAACAATTTTTATGTGTTTGATGAATGGAGTGTTCAAGGAGTACCTAGAAAATTTTGTGATTTTGTTTAATAGATGATATACTCGTCTATTCCAAATTAGAAGACGAACATGACAAACATTTAAGAATAGTGTTACAAGTTTTGAGAGAGCACAAATTATATGCTAAGCTATGTAAGTACATATTTTATCAAAAGAAGATTCACTACTTGGGGCATATAATATCAGCAGTAGGGATAGAAGTGGATCCTGAGAAGATAAAGGCCATTATAGGATGGCTAGTGCCAAAGAATGTGAAAAAGGTTGGATCATTCATGGGTTTTTGCAGTTATTACCGAAGATTCATAAAAAAAAATTCAAAGATTGCAAGTCCAATCACTTCTTTGCAAAAGAAGGGTGCGAAGTTAGAATGGACTTCCAAGTGAGAAGAGAATTTTCAATAGTTGAAACGAATATTGAAAAGTGCTCCAATTTTGAAGATTGTAGATCCAAACAAAGATTTTTTTGTGTGCACCGATGCATGCAAGGAAGGGCTTGGTGGAGTCCTTAGTCAAATAGATCTTGTGGTATGCTATGAGTCCTGAAAATTAAAAGAGCACGAGAGGAATTGTGCTACCCATGACTTGGAGTTAGAAATGATTGTACATGCATTGAAAAAGTGGAGGAATTACCCTGTGGGTAAGAAATTTGAGCTAAGGAAAGAACACTATGGTCTGAAGAATTTGTTTGGATAGCCAACACTAAATTCTAGGCAAACTAGATGGCTGGAGTTTCTGAGTGAATATGACTTCAAAATTAAGAACATAAAGGGAAAGGAAAATCAAGTGCCTGATGAACTCAGCAGGAGAGATCATGAAGTGCATATTGCAGCCATTAGCATGTACATGACATATTTGAAAGACAAAGTTGTTGCAAAAGCAAATTCAGATCATAATTATTTAAAAATAAAAGAGACATTACAACAAGGAAATTTTTAGTAGAAATTTAATTATTATGAGCTAAAAGAAGATGGAATTCTCATGTACAAAGGTAATGTGTATGTGTCGAATTCCAGTGAGCTGAAAAATGAATTGTTGAAGGACATACACAATGTGCCATATGTAGGGAACCCAGGATATTAGAAAAAAATTGCAACAATAATAATCCAATATTTTTGGCCAGGAATGAAGAAAGAAGTGGGTAATTACATAGTCAAATGTCTAGAATGCCAAAAAGTAAAGACATAACATAGACACCCAATAGGTTTGCTACAACCATTTCCCATTTTAGAATGGAAGTGGGAAGTTGTCTCAGTTGATTTTATTACTAAGCTACCCAGAATAGTGAAGCAACATGATTCCATCATGGTGGTGGTGGATAAGTTGACTAAAGAAGCACATTTCATTACAATAAAGACTACACACAAGGAATCAAATATTGCAGTTATTTATATGAGAGAATTTGATATGCTACATGGAATTCCTAAGGAAATAGTTTCAGACATAGATCCAAAGTTTACTTCCAATTTTTGGAAGGGTTTCTTCAAAGGCTTTGGGACAAATTTTAATCTTAGTACAATGTATCATCCAGAGTCAGAAGGGAAAACATAAAGGAATAACATAATAATTGAGGACATGCTTAGAATGTATGTGATGGATAAACCATCGAAGTGGTAAGATTATATCCATTTATTTTAATTTTTATACAACAATGAGTATCATGCCTCCTTGAAAATGAGTCCATTTGAGGCATTGTATGGTAGGAAATGTAAAACCCCAGTGAATTGGGATAATCCAGTAGACAGAGCAGTTGTTGAGAGAAAATTGCTAAAATAAATGGAAGACAAAATGGCAAGGATTAAGCATAATTTGAAGGTTGCCTATGATAAGAAGAAAATTTATGCAGAGAAGAACAATTTTTTCAGAGATTTTAAAGTGGGAGAACATGTGTTTTTGAAAGTAAAGGAAAAGAGAAGTTTGCTAAGATTTGGAATTTTCTCGAAGTTGGCAACAAGATATTGTGGTCCTTTTGAAATATTAGAAAAGATAGGGCCAATTTCATACATGTTGGATTTCCCTGCATCCATGAGAGTGCATAATGTATTTCATGTATCATTAATTAAATAGTATGTACCTAATGTTAATCATGTCATTGATTGGAATGTGATTTGGGTGGAGCACAAAGGGGATTTCTGGGTGGAACCAATGCGCATCTTGCACTAGAAATTCAAAGTGTTTAGGAACAAATCCATAAGGTTGGTAAAGGTTCAATGGACCTACTACTATCCTGAAGATGCTACATGGGATCATGAATAAAACATGCAAGTGGAATACCCACAAAGTTTTGAATGTTTTGAAGAAGACAGAATGCAAGACTCATGTTGAGATCATTTTCTGTTTCCAAAATTTATTTCCCCTTTATATTTTCCCAACCTCTTTTTTTCCATTTCTTTTCCCTCTTCTCTACCTACCCTCATTTCCCTCTTTCATTTTTTCCTTATTCTATCCCCTTTCTAGTTACCATACTTAGTCGTATTTCAAAAATCAGTGGGTTCAAGGGTAGGCGGGTTGGTGGTCCTTCATCTCCATCCAATTTTCTATGTCATAAGTCTGACTGACCGCCTTGCTACATTATACTGATCCATTTTTTCCAACTTCCCAGGTTCGAGCCTTCATTCTCCAAGTTTTGCGATCTCCACTTTGCACCCAAAATTCCGTGATCCACATTACAACCATCAGATTTGTCGCATGTCTCGAGCCCCTAAAGTATATTATTTATCCTGCATGCAATTCCAACCGACCTCCTTTCTACACTTAACTTATTTTTTATCATCCATAATCGTGGGTTTGCAGGTTTTCGGGCTGGCAGGTTCATGAAAAGATTTATATTCAATTTTTTCTTTCATTTGTGACCACCATTCTCGTGCTTTTCCCAATATGCATGAAATGTTGCTTAATGCTAACAATTGATTGTGCAGGCTCTAAAAGGATTTTCATTGATGGCAAAAGACTCGAGGAGATTACTCATTAAATTGCATTAATTCTCCATTTTCCAAAGGATTATATTATTTTCATCTCTCTGAAAAGATTTATTTCAAGTTATTATCCAGCTGAAAAATTCTCCCGCCAACCTAATGGCAACAACAACTAAACAAACTTTTTGTGGTGATACTTTAAATATCTTTGGTCATGAAGACCAGTACTTTCAGTCATCTAGAGAAAATTCATATTATTCCTCTCCTACTGCACAAAAAGACATAATATGTGCATCTGAAATAAATCGCGCAGGGTGTGTTACTAAGGTTTTTGAGTGTAAGGAACTTGTTGCATGGTGCGTGGAGAAGTATGTGCCAAGCCAGAGAATTATACACCTCCAAGATCGTTCCCCCATTTCCCTTTCACCGTAATTTTTTCACAATATATTGAAGCTCCTAGAGACAACCCTTACATTCAAAGGAGAAGACTACATATAATTTTTAAAGAAACATAAAAATGGCCTTGACCTCCTACCTGAATATTTGGAGAATCATGTGTCTATTCCAAAAGACATAACGAGGATCCAGGTCGACTCTTTTAAAAAACCCTTTCGCGAAATTGTGTGGTTGTTCACCAAGTTGAAAGGTCAGGAAATCACTGCTACCATCTCTCACATTATTTTATATATTTTATATTTTATAGTGAAATAACAAGCCATCTTTGACTGGGTAAAATTAATTTCTATCGAAATCTCGTCCCAGTTATCACACTATAAAAGGGACAAAAAATTATTTATGGCTTCCTATTTTGTATTTACTATAGTGTATTGTTGTCAATTTCCAAAATTGACCATAAGTAAGAGGGTGAACTATGAAATAGATCTAGTTACCTTCTCGTATCAAGCATTGTGGAGAGATGAGACCCCTCTATATTTTTACGAAGTTTACAATGATTTTGTATCAGTATTCAAAGGGTTGTTGTTGGTTGAAAGTACTCCAAGGATATCTAACCAGGACAACAAATTATTAGAGAAAAAGGGAACGATAGAACAAATATAAAATCATAGTGTCATAAGGATATTATGTTCCAAAGAAAATCCTTATTTTCTTCCGTATCATGTATCTGAAAAATTATGTATCACAGAGGTGGCAAGTCAATACAACTTATTGATACATTTTTTCCATGAAAAAAGGAAAAAACAATTTATCCCCTTGCCATGGAAGATTGGAGATTTCATTTTTAGAAACATAAAAAAAATTGACGAGTTTGCAAGCCATTTCAACAATGTGAACTTAAAGTATGATGAAAAGATAAAGGATTTGATCCTAACAAAATATTTGTAGAACAAATGCTTTCAGTGGGATTCAGTAACTCGTTCATCCAGACTACCTTGAATGAAGAAGAAGAAGGTAACAACCAAAGTACTCATGTACACGAAGCTAGTGAGCTAGAAACATTGCTCAATACTAATGAGTTTTATGAGAAAAAAGGAAATGGTACCAGTGAGAGGAGCGCCCAGTCTCCAGTTTCTACTCCCCAAAATACCACATCCCAGAGAAATGCTCCAATGGCTCACTCAATTAGAAATATTTCCAACAGTAGTTCAATCGATGGACGAGAGAAGAATCCCCCCCCTGAGAAAATCGAGAATTCACATAAGGTACCTATGAGAAAGAAAAGGAAGAAATTAATACAAGAAGAAGAGGACAAGCTTATATGAAATGACATCCAAAGATTTTCTCTGGATGACATGGAGCTAGAGGTAGATATTGAGAAAATATTTCCAGAGATGGAACAACCAGAAAATATAACTAAAAAACATTCTTTATTGGAAGTTGTTGCAAATGAGACTTTTAGTGAAGAGGAATCCTTTACTTTTCAAAGTGATATTTTTTCTAAGGAGTCTAAAATATTGATTGTAGTTAGAGGTGATCAGAAAAAAAAAAAAAAAAAAAAAAAAGGAAAATCTCGTTTAGAGGTTGACCTGAAAGACATGCGACCATCCCAAATATTTAAAATTCACAGGGAAACCGAGGATGCTCTTGATGATTCTATTGATGGATTAGAAGATGCAAATGCTAAGTTAAAAGAAAGGATTAGAGAATTGGAAAATGCCTTAATGTCTCTTCTAATCCTGGCAAGTCCTTTCTCAAGGAAGCACTAACAAGGTACAATACCCTAAGTTAATTCTCAATTCAATGTTTCTAACAAAGAAACAATTTGACGAAAAAGTTGAGATATTTAAGGGTTTATTAGTTGAAACATTTTATGGCATACTCGAATATAATGAGGAAGAAATAGACAATTGGCTAGTTGATTATTCCGTGAAAAATTAAGATATTGAGGAGGCAGTACATGGTATTTCTCATGACTTAAGAAACTTGGAAGGTGAATTATTCAACATCAAAATTAGGCATGAAATAAATGTCGCACCAATGAAAAACTACATTGAAGATTGGTTTAAAAAGGCAATTGAAAAATTAACCAAAAAAGGGAAAGAAACAATTGAGACGGTTCCTATAACCGTCAATGAAGACAATAAAAGGAAAACAACATGCAAGTGAACAAGAAGAGAGACCATCATAGTAAGTTCGTGCTGATCATATCTTGCTTTCTTTATCATTTTTTCATCCAGTTACTCCACTTCTTTGACTATAAAGGTTTAACCGAAATCTGATAACTTCTCCCTATCTCCTTTTCTAGGTATTTCTACTTTGTCATCACCCACCATCTTCTTTCCACTGCTTACTTCTTGTTTATATTTGATTTATGGTCTGTGGGAGCCCCAATCCTCGCCCTAAGGACAAACACATTTAAATTTCAATGCTTTGTAATAGACTATATTTTTCAGAAATCCCAAGAGATCTATTTCGGGATCAGTTTTGACTGTATTTTATAACTCTGAGTTTTGAGTATAAAGTATTTGCGATTGATCTATCATTATATTTATTTGATATCCCCATGTGTTTACTCTATTAAAGTTATTTAATGCATGCATACCATCTTCTTTTATTTTATAAGATCATAAATATTTAGTTTAACTATGATGAATGTGAGGAAATTTTGTTTATATTTTTCAAGTGTATGAAGTGTGAGGTTCCTGGTCATCTCTCATCTCTCAGGAACTCTTTTTAAAAATAAAACATTTTTTCTTTTTTTTTATACCTTTTTTGCAATCTTTATATTTCTTTGAATATCATGACAGACTTCCTCAAAGTCCTATATTATAAAAAAATCTAGAATTCCAAGAAAATATTAAAACAAAGAGGAGTACTGCCTCTATAAAAATGTAGGGGGGTTTGTATCCCCGTGAGGTTTCTATTTCGGTCTTGATGGATTAATCGTCAAAAATTTTGGTGACCATAATGGGGACTTGAATTGAAATTTGAAATCTGGTTTAACATATTTTGAAATATACATGACTTTTCCCCAGGATGATCAACCCCACCTAGAAATTGGATTAAATAATCAACAAAGCATCTTACATCAACTATATAATCTGGTAATAATGACATGCAATACCATAGAATAATTGGAAAGATCTTGGCATACATTGGTCCAAGAATAAGAAAGAGAAATCCTCCATAGACAGAGGAGAGACAAGTGACAAGACCGAAGAAACAAAAGACTATCTAGAGCAACACAAGAACAAGGTCGGGATTGAAGCTAGATGAATAGAGGGACCCATTACCAGAATTAAAAGAAAGAAACTATGTATTTCAAGAAGTGGAAAACATATTCCTAAAATATCTCCGGGCATGGCGGGAATAAATTAACAATCACGAGAAGAACCACAAAGAGAACCTCATGAAGAAAGACAAGGAGGTGGAGGAGGTGATGCAAGAAATCAAGAAGACCTAATATTTGGAAACCAAAGAAGAGTAAGGGATTCCCCCTTAAATCTTCAAGGTGAGCAACATGACCTCCCTGTTCTCCCGAAGAGTACCTTGAAGGAATTTTCGGGAGATGGAACAATTGATGCCAAAAGACATATTAACTTATTTCTTTATGTTTTTTATTTTTATCGCGAAGAATATGATGATGCAATGGTAAGGTTATTTCTTCATACCTTATCAGGGCGAGACTATGAATGGTATAGGGTGAAATCATGAAGATGGGTTACACTTTTGCTTGTTTTATGAGAAAAAAAACTGTATTTTCACAAGTTATTCAACTTCTGTCATACAAAAGTATTTTTTTTTATTTAGAATTTCACTTTACAGTAAAAAAAAAACTTGTGAAGAATTGTGTTAGCTTTTGAATGACTATTTGTCAATTTTTTTTTATCACGATTTGATATGTCAATTTGACAATTGTTTAACAGTATGTTCCTTAAACATGAAATGAATGATAATGAGTTACTTATTTCTACAACAATGTATCTATTATTAAATTTCTGTTTTTAAGAAACGAAATATACTCCAACAATCTATAGAGACTCTATTTTATTATGACTATAATTTTGAATCTAATGGATGAATATTATAATTTCTAGAATTTTTTGAAGTTGACCAAGCTGAAAACATTGCATATTTTAAACACATGTTTTTCTACACGTTGTATCTATCTTAATTTTTACTTATAACTAAATCTAAATATACCCTTTTGAAAAGAACAGTTTAAGGATTATGAATATATTTTTTTCCAAATTTTTCACTGTATATTTTTAGAGATACCGATATTTCATTTCACCGAATCATAATGTCTGCTGAAAATATTATGTAGTGATTTAAAAAAAATAGATAAAATTAAAGAAAATGAAAAAACATTATAGGAATTGAAAGTAGATTCAATTTTGGAAATGCTGGTGTCATTTTCAAAACCAAATTCTCAGTATTTGCAGGAGTCCGCAACCTTCAAAGTTCAGTTAAGCTTGGGGAAATTCTCTGGTTTTAGTTTTCAGCCCCAATTTTCTTTTTTCGGCCGAAATAATATTTCGGCCGAAAGACTAAAATATAACGGAAACCTTCAACACTAAACCGTTTCCAAGGTTTTCGGCTGAAAGACTGTCAAACGAATTTCATCCATCGGAAAAAATGAAATGACACGTCATATTGTTTCCTTTCGCACCAAATTGTATAAATAAGCTTTCGGCTGAACACATTTAACACAATTCATCGGATGGACAGACAGATATAAGTTCGGGGATAGGGATTTCAAAGCATTTCTATTACTGACTGTAGTTGTATTCTTTTCTTTCTTTATTTCTTCCCTCTGTTCCATAGGCTTAATCGGAGGATCGATATCGATACATGGTGGTTTTCTAGAGCACTTAAACAAAGTTTCGAATCATCTTTTTGGTTTTTGTTGAATAAGTTAATTGATGTTTGTTCAAGTTTTTATTGAAATAACAATTTATATGTTGAAAGATAAATGTTGAGCATTTTTTCAAGGTGAAGTCTTTGTTGAACATATATTTTATAGATAACTATAAAAGTCATGGGAAACAAAAGTTTGCGCAAGAGAAAATATGATCGAACTCGTGATGATACTCGCCAAATCGAACAAAGGAAAGAGCTTTATTGGAGAAAGAAACAAGAACGTGCAAATATTGAAGAAAGAAACGATGATAATGTCAATAGAGATTTTCAACCAGAAGAAGTTCAACCAGGTATGCATGCACATATGATGATCGAGCACACGACACACATTGGGACTGTATTCAGAAAGTACAAAATTCAAAGTATAGAATTCAAATTTAAAATATTGTAAATAATATATAATTGATTGTAATTACAATTTGATGTTTTTCAAAAAACATAAATAGATTTGTCTCATAATGTCAAAGAAGACGTTGAAACCGAAATTGAAGCAGAAGACATTGAAACCGAAATTGAATCAGAAGACGAATCACCTATAGGTATGTACATAAATTTAGATTAATACAAGATGAAAACTCAAGTATATATAACTTAGTGAATTTGTGTTCAGGTTATGTTTTTTAATATAAACTTTAAATTGAAATATGCAGAAGAATCTATCAACATTGATGATGAAATATTATAAAATCTTGATACTGACAAATTTGGAAAGAAAAAAAGATAAGCATTATATAAGATATCAAACTAAGAATATGTATAATACTTTTTTCAAAGATGAATCAGTAACAGTACAGGCTCAAATTTTACTTTGTCTATTGAAGTCGAGAAAGTTAAAAGAAGCTACATCATTATTAGGTATTCAAAATTCGACAAAGGATATGAAGGTGCAACAGAATGTCTTTAACAGTCTAATTAGTGTATTAAAAGCTTTTGCAAAATCTCAAAAAGAAGATGTCTGTGTTGCACGTAAAACGTTACAAACAACAATTGTTTCAGGGAGCAATATAAGAGATTGTTTGACACTACACATGGAAAAAACGATGGGAACGTCAAGAAAAACATTGCACAAACATAGAAAAATTCATTTCCAAATAGATGTAAATGATGAATTGGCTTGTTGGACAGTGATTTCTAGACAACCCTACAAAGATAGACTTGCAGAAAATGTTAAAGAATTGGCTTGTAATTTTTGGTTGGAAGAATCTCGTGTTTCACCACATACAAGGGATGTGTTGCGACGAAGAATAGCACGAAATCAATATGAAGGACATACAAAACATATATTTCCAATGACACAAATAGAGTTGTTTAATAAGTTCAAAGAAGAGCACAAAGAAGTTAAAATTTCCATCAATACATTTTTGCAACAAAAACCATGGTTTGTTAGACCCATCATTGTCCATGACACGTGTTGTTGTCGTTATCATGTGGAGTTTGAGTTGTATTGCGACACCTTTTTGGATTTTGGTAAAACTTTATGGCTAGGTTCACCTCCTCCTTCCACATTCCATGCTTTTATATCTGAAATTCTATGTGAAAGAGAAGATGATGATTTATTTTACAAAAAAAATGTGCTGGTGGAAAGAAATGTGATCGTTGTGGAAATCTAAGTTTGTTTCATTCAAAGTATCATATTGATATGAATGATCAATCATTTTCTAATATAAGAGTCAATTGGAAGAGATATGAATATATGAGTAGCACGACTCCACATTCTTCAAATGTTATTTCCAAAAGGCTTGATTTGAAGGTAGATAAAATATGCTTGATAGAGTTTTTGAAGAAGTTTGAGGAAGAAATCTATAAATACACCAAGAACTCACATAGAGCTCGATGGAAAGATCTACAATTCAAACAATCTTGTGAAGTGTTTCCACCAGGGACAATTTTGTCTGTAGTTGATTTTGCAGAGAATTACACATTCGTTGCACAAAAAGAAATACAGAGTGAATATTATCATTCTGATCAAGTCACCATAATTTTCCACGTTCTATATAGACATGCTCAATGGAGTCTTCCAAACATAGAAAGCACCAATGACAATCGACATGTTATTAAATAACATCACTTTTATATAAGTGATGATCGAACACACGACACACATTATGTACAACATTGTTTTGATAAATTTTATGATTCATTGAAAGAACAGGAAATCATATTTGATCGACATTGGATATGGTCTAATGGGTGTGCGGGTCAGTTCAAATCTGCACGATCATTCTATTGGTTATGCCGTCTTCATAAAAAATTAAACATTACACATTGTTGGAATTTTTTTGAGACTGGTCATGGAAAAGGAGAGCACGATGGTGCAGGGGCTTGTATAAAATGAGCACTTCGAAGGTATCAGCTGAACCCTCATGCCAATCGATTTGAATCCACTGAACAAGTTGTTGAATGGTGCAACATGGCGCTAAGCCATGAATATAATCCGTCAAGGGATGTGGGCAGGTGTGTCTATATATAAATGTTACATGTATATACACAGGATATATAAATTTGAACGTGTTCAAATTTATATTCAATCTTCAATCATTTTCTTGAGAGATTTCAAGTTAACAAGTTCTTGTCTTGTGCAAGTATTTTTGGCATGTTGGAATCAAAGATGTAAATAGATCAATCTCATATGATGCCAGTAAAATACCCGAGACAAGAAAAATACATTCAGTTAAAACAAAACGTTTTCAAAATGGGTTTGCATTTGATAGACGAAATGACTCTTGTTTTTGTTCAGTTTGCATAGACGACTCAAAATCCATAGATATTTGCGAGAATGAAAATGCAGGATATATTAAAGCTTGGAGACATACTGAACTTAATGTAAAAGGGAAAATTCCACTTGCAAGCTCAAAGGAGATGGAATCAAATGAAACTATAGTGTCAGTTGATGGCGATAGAGTTTTTGATCTCGTTAGAGAAGGTAAAATTTTTATGTTTAAATTTTTTCAAATAAATTGTAGATACATACTTGTGTGATAATCTAACACGAATTAATTGCTGTCCAATATATCCAATTATTTGTAGGAGATGTTTTTTCCATGGTTGCACCTATAGACAACACTAAAAACGTGAAACATTATTTGATGCGATGCATAGAACAAAAGATGAGGCTATTACAAGATTTTGATGATAACGGTTTTATATATGAAAGAGGATACATTGTATTGAAAGGATATTTTTTTCAAGAAACCCATCAAACCGATACTCATGTTTACTGTTAAGGTCCTAACCTGCACATAGGTAGATCAATGTATTCGGATGTAATAAAGGTCAATATTAATAAGACCTTTCAATAAAATAGAATAAGGCAGATGTAAGAAGACCTAATAGAAGATTTTGCTTCTAGAAGGATCTTCCTCTAGATGCTTCTCTTAATAGACACATTTAGTATAAATAAGGGT